>CATIWF010041229.1:0-85295 GCA_949630135.1 Balakata baccata
AAATAAATAAATTGATAAAATACTAATACTTTAATACAAATTTAACAGAAAATAGTAAAAAATATACACAACAATCAGCATTTTTCAAAACTTATTTAAAACTGTGACAAATGTCTGTCTTGTATTTAAATTATAAGATAACATTCTGTAGCGAAGGATTGTAAATAATGTGTTTTTGGGCTCGACACTGACGTAATCAAGCCCACTACACCCTTGATGGGCCAGTCCAATGTAATTATATGGACGACTTGAGCCCAAATAGACTCATTGATTTTGGCTCCGACTCGGTGCGCTGACACAGTATCCTCCCTCTTGAAGCAAAACATAGCAAACCAGAAAGCGGTTATCTTCTTTCGTTCGCTTATACAAATTCCGTCCAAATACTCAAATTACCCTCACTTTTCGATCAAATTTACATGTGGAATGGCTTAATCATGGACTCTACGATCCAAATTCTGCCCCCCCTTTCGACTCTCTCCTCTTCAGTTGCCTCATTTCTCAATGACAGACTCCGCACTAAGCAAGATCTCGCCAACGCTCCAAGCCTCGCTTCTGAATTGCAATCGCAGTGTTTGGATTTGGACCAAACTTTAATCGACCTCAAGTCGAAGCTTGAAGCAATTATTCTCGCTTATGCTTCCTTCTCCGATCAAGTCCATGGCCTATTCAGTGACGCTGGTTCCAAGTTGACTGATCTTGGCTCATTGACCCGCGCTTCTACTTCTCTATCAGGTTCATTGTTCTCTGCGCGGACATTTATTTATTTATGAATTTATTAGTGCTTATGTAAGATTCATGTTTTATGGTTTTTCATGAGTTTGTGTTTTGGATTTTGAAATTCGTGTGCTCTTTTGTTATGCCATTTGTGCTTGTAGTTGATGGAGGAGAAGAGGGAGAAGGGAGGAACGGGCAAATATTGGGCGAGGAGCTGCCTGCGCTGGCGGAGGAGGTAGCCAGAGTGGAAATGGTTCGAGCTTATGCCGGTGAGCTTTTCTCACAAGCTTGTTTTGAGATATGGGGATGTGAGTTGGTTAGTATATAGGAAGCTTTTAAAATCTGTTTTAACTAGAACGTTAAAATTTTCAGGTAGTTAATGAACTGTATGAATTTTTGGATGTGGTATTTTCATCATTTCAGGTGGGGATTGTCCCGAGATTTAGTTTAGTATATAGAGATGTTTGGTTTTTTTTCTCTTTTTTTTTGGAAATGAAAATTCCTTTGAAGTTTTTAGAATATCATTAGATTATTATTATTATTTTACTCTTTGCTTTTCTTCAATACATTACACTGCATCTTAGTTGGATGTACCATTTTTCTGTGATATTATAACTGCTTAAGAATATTCACATTTACAATTCAATTGAAGTCTCAGATAAGATACACTCATCCCAGTTGGTAGCCATTATTATCTGTGCCACAAATGGTATATTACTGTTTAATGGTCACATCATTCTCTCAGTTTCTGATCTTGTTATTCTTGCTTTAGTTATAGCTGTTAGATACATGGGTTATTACAATGTGGTGAAGTTGGCATCATGACTGCTTTGCTGGGATTTTTTTCCCAAAGTTGAAAGTAGACTGCTGGTTGCCCTTATGTGCATTTTCTCAAATTATATCACAACAATTTTGTCTTGTGCATATGGGTCATCATATTTGCTAACAGCTTATTGGATTATGAAATATTTGCACTGACTGCATTGGAACAAGTAGATGTTTAGAAATTAGAATCATGTAGTTTATTTGCACCATGCTGTAGAATAGGACCTTACTGCCTTTCAGTCCACAGAAAGTCAATAATCATGTCTGTCTTTGCAGTGTTGACATAGTTTATCTAGCTCAAACTTCTTGCATGCGCATTATTTTTGAGCCAAATCGCTTTAGCTGGGCAACCATTTATCGTTGTTAGCCAAGGGATATTTATTTATCAACCCATGCTATGACATTTGTCGCAAATGTTTTTGCCATGAAGCAAAGATAACACTTTCTTTCTGTTGAAAATGTGTCTATTGTTATATAAGAAGCTCTAATTGTGTTTTATTTGGTTTGAAATGGACTAATGGATATTATTATTCTGAAGAACACCTTATCGAATCAGCTGGCAAGATTATGTTCAATGTATTAATTTATTTTTTCCTGAGGTGGTTTAAATATGAGATATAAGGATGTACAGGAGTTAGCAATCATGTGTGTTTCACTGGTGAATTGAGTACACCCATTTTACTCAAATTATGGGTGTTGCCATTTGATTGGCTTGCTTCTGCCTTACTCTTACTTGTGAACTCTTTTTTACTTTGATCTTTCCAAGACCTAGTCATCAGAATGCTTTCTATTCCTCAGCTTGTCCATATAAATGTTTCCCAGTTTTCTAAAACAACATTTTGCATCTTTCAGAGACAGCATTGAAGCTTGACACTTTAGTTGGTGATATTGAAGATGCTGTATCTGCTACTGTGAACAAGAACTTAAGGAACCATTCCTCTACTCAGAGTTCAGAAGTGTGTATGATTTATATTGTAAACCTAAATGCTGAAAGAAAATTTATATTTATTACTTCAATTGTTATTTATTATATTTGCAGGAGTTGCGCATGAATGCTATTGAAACACTTGGACAAACAGAAAATGTTTTAACTACAATCACAAAGACGCAACCTCAGTGGACACATCTTGTATCAGCAGTTGATCACAGAGTAGATAGAGCTTTGGCCATTTTGAGACCCCAGGCAATTGCAGATCACCGAGCCTTTCTTGCTTCCCTTGGATGGCCGCCGCCACTTTCCACCTTGACTTCCTCAAACCTTGATATACCAAAATCAGCTGAAGTCCCCAATCCTCTCTTCACAATGCAAGGGGACCTCAAACACCAGTATTGTGAAAGTTTTCTCGCCTTGTGCCACTTGCAGGAGTTGCAGAGAAAAAGAAAATCTCGTCAACTGGAGGGCTATAATAGGGAAATTGCTTTGCATCAGCCTCTATGGGCAATTGAAGAACTTGTAACTCCTATATCAATTGCATGCCAGCGACATTTTTCAAAGTGGATTGAGCAGCTGGAATTCATTTTTGCTCTTGTTTATAAGATTACAAGAGATTATGTTGACACTATGGATGAATTGTTGCAACCACTGGTTGATGAATCAAGGTTAGTTGGGTACAGTTGTAGGGAAGAATGGATTTCAGCAATGGTAACCTCTTTATCAACATACTTAGCAAAAGAGATATTCCCTATGTATGTCAGTCAACTAGAAGAAGAGAATGTTTCTGGCAATAAATCACAAGCTAGAATATCATGGCTCCATCTTGTTGACTTGATGATGGCTTTTGATAAACGAGTCAAGTCCCTGGTAGCACATTCTGGGATCATGCTTTCCCTTGAGGAAGAAGTGAACTTGCAGAGGATTTCTTCTCTGTCTGTCTTCTGTGACAGACCTGACTGGCTTGATCTATGGGCAGAAATAGAACTTGAGGACACACTTGAGAAGCTAAAACCTGAGAGAGATGATGAGAGAAATTGGAAACTGAAAATCCAAGAGGCTGCACTATTGTCTGGTTCTGAAAATTACAAATCTCCTGCATTTTCCAGTGTGTTCCTTCGACATTTATCATGGGTGGTGGATCGATGTCGATCAATTCCTACCAACTCTCTAAGGTCAAGGTTTCTCAGATTGGCTGGCGCACCTCTTCTACAAAGATTTTTGGATTGTGTTCTTCTCAGGTGCCAAGAAGCTGAAGGATTGACTGCTCTAACAGATGATGATGCTCTCATTAAAGTTGCAAGTTCTTTGAACGCTGCTCACTACCTTGAGTCTGTTGTGAAGGAATGGAGCGAGGACATTTTTTTCCTTGAAATGGGATTTGATCAGAGTGTTCAACTGGGAATATCAACTAATGACAATGACGGCATGGGGGCACTGAATGATGGATCTGCTGGTGGCATTTTAGATAAGGAGATAGAACATTTGGAGGCTTTTAGAAAAGAGTGGGTTGAGAAGATATCAATTGTTGTCTTGAGGGGATTTGATGCTCGGTGTCGAGATTATTTGAAAAACAGGAGGCAGTGGCAGGAGAAGAGTGAAGAAGGTTGGGCAGTATCCAAAAATTTTGTTGTGGCTTTAGATCATTTACAAGGAAAGATGGCAATAGTAGAAGAAAATTTGAATGAGATAGATTTCGTTGGTGTATGGAGAAATTTGGCAACCGGGGTGGATCGCTTACTTTTCAATAGTATTCTTATGAGCAATGCAAAGTTTCATGATTGTGGCGTTGAAAGGTTAAGTCATGACATGGAGGTTTTGTTTGGGGTTTTCGGAGCTTGGTGCTTGAGACCCGAAGGCTTTTTCCCCAAACTAAATGAGGGCTTGAAGTTGTTGAAGATGGGAGAGCAACAGCTTCAAGATTGTTTGACAGGAGGAAAAAAGTGGAAGAAGGATAAAGGAATCAGACATTTGAGTGTGGCTGAGGCTGAAAGGGTGGTAAGCAGTAGGGTATTGGTGAATTAAAGGGTTTTACTAATGAAAATACATCTCCTTGTATCTTCCACCCAGAGGTTAGTTCAGGCGATTGATGCAATTGTAGATTTTATTTATTTATTTTTTTTTGGGTACATGAGTAGGATTTACACAACAGGTTGGCCACTTTGTTTCTCAAATAATATGACACAATAAAATTATAAATTTTTTTAAATAGTGGAGAAACATTCTGACACTGTATGAGGATTCTTCCAGCATAGCCATTGTTTGATCACATTCATCATCCGTATTTGAAGCTTTAATTCAGTTTGTCTTTAGTCTAGTGTGATGCTTAAACACAAAGAACTCATTTTGTAGGCAAATCGCACCCCTATGCCTCTTCAAGTTCATTTTTCTGGTTCTAATTAGTTGTGACTTGTGAGTGAATCTAAGCCATAGTTTGCTTTCACGTTGGCAGAATTGAAAATGAATATATATGAATTGTTGCAAGTGGCTGTGCTGAATGGTTAATTTTTTCTGAGCTGTTTATTAATTGTTTGCGCGGACTAACCTTTGCCGATATTAATACATACCTCCGCACTTAAACTTGAAGGCCATCCTACACTAACAGCATAAAAAAAAAAGGTCATAAACTGCACAGCACGAGAAATCATGAAAAGGTAAATCGAATTCCATGTCAGTGTACCTTGTTTTTATACGGAAATCAGTGTCTTAATTATTGTAGGCTTGAATGATTATATTGTAAATGTATTGAATGCTCGACCTAAATTTCACTTTAATCAATTTATATATGTAAACGCAATTGATTTCATCATTAATAAATATACCCAATAAGTACATGAATTCACTAATTCAACCTGATCACTGCACACCCTAGAAATAATGTAACTATCTGTGCACTCAATTAACTGCTGCTAGTCAATGTTTTAATTTGCCGACAAGAAACAGTATCGTTTGAGGTAGTAGCCATCTATGATCTATCCTCCATACAGAAGCTAGCGAAAGATGGTCATGATGACGAAGGATTCAAGAAGAGAAGAGGGTTAACAACAATCTAGCTCTAATGCTTCTAGTTAGAGTCTCTGCTAGATTTTCCTTAGAGAAAACAGTACCAAAAGAAGAGGAGCACCAACTCGTTTTTGTTGGTGATTGGGATCTAGAGCAGAAGATTAGATTTTGGGGGTCCTAAGATAGAGACAGTGTAAGCAGCATGAACAATAAAATGAAACTGCTTATATGGAGAGTCAATATCAAGAAGCACTAGCTAGATAGTACAAATTGATGTTGTTGAGTATGTCACTTGTCACTTGCAGATCGACCCACATCTTCTGACCGAAACAACATATCATATGTGGCCGGCTACCGGAAAATCAGGAGCTAATAGACATATGGTTGGTAAATGAGGCCAAATATACCCAATTATTGCCTCCCTCCCTTGAAACCATTTCTCATGGCTCTGCTCTTCTACTTCTATGTGTAGTTTAGTCGCTCCTATCTAATTCATAGTAAAAATCAAATCAGAGAGAAATTTTTTAGATGGATTTAATTTATTAGACTAATACAATTATACAGTAATATATATATATTATTTTACATTGATCAATATTAATAAAACAAATAAATGTTTGTACTGTTTAGTTAAAAATGACATAATATACTAAATTTACCATAGAATTTATAGATAAAATAGTTTCGGTTGAATAACTATAGCAATTTTACTATGCATAATGAGTTTAAGGAGGAAATCAGTGTATATTCTTCTGGATGCATGTTATCCATGCCCGATTGTAGAATTGTATATAAATTTCAAATTTCGGTTTAATTTTTATCAAATCTTAATTATGCAATATTTAAGTAAACTAGTTCATGTTAATTAACTATACGCTTTTTTTTTCTAATTTCAATTTGGTATTCATATGATTTCAAAATTTAAATATTATTAGGTAAAAATTGATCGATATAGTTATGTCACATACCGAAATTAATTTATTTGACATAACAGACAACTAAGTTAACCACTTGGAATTGGATTTTTGTGGGGAGAAACTTGTTCGGAAATATTTGTTTTTTTACTATGGCTATTGGTACCTAAATAGATTCTACAAGAAACAGTGAGATTTTGAGCTAACCAATATAGCTGCTGCTGCTGCCTAGTATAGGAACTGAACACACTACTACTGCCTTTGTGATAATGTGATCTGATCTCTCTATATTTATGGCTTGCAAGGACAAAGACAGAATTGCCAGTTTCCCACTTACAATATAGGCTGTAGAATCGCGGATCATTTTTCTTTCTTTTCTGGATTATTCTAACTGTAGAAATAATTATTTCAAAGTAAAACATGTATTGTGGTACCAAATGGGGTTAGCTGCATTGATACCTCCACCGTAAAATAGTGATGATAAAAATGAAAATATTATAGATTTAATATTCAATTTCTATAAAAATTTATTTAAAAAAGAGCAATTCTAAGGCGCATCCGGTGTATGGTACACCGGGTGCCTTAAAATCATTGGATTATAAACTTTTAATTTTATCCGTTGAAAATGAATGATTGAAATTAAAAGTTAATGATCCAACGGTCCTAAATTATTAAGTGTAATTTACACCGGTGCACACAGAAGCCCTCTTTAAAAAACATATTATTTAGTCCTTATATTTTTTGAGCTTTCTCAATTTGGCTTTTATACTTTTATTAATTGTTTATCATGAAGATGGTTGATATATTTTTTTTAAACAACAGATATTCTCATCCACTCTTCATCTCTCTCTAATGATGTATTTGGTGGGATTTGATATCTTTTTAGTGCATGTTTAGTCTAACAAACGTTCAGGTGATTCGATTTTTATGTGTTTTATTGCACTTCTTTTAATCATTATTGCTATTATTAACAATTGAGGAAGTAATTAGATTTTGATGGTTCAACTATAAATGGTATAAAAGCTTAAAATATGTGTAATGGGGAGCGAATCTGGAACAAGATTTTGCTAGAGACAGGGAATAGGCAATAGACAAAACAGAGAGACAGAACCCAAAGCATGAACTTTTCAAGAGACAATGAAAGAAGAATGGATTTGGGTACAGATTTTGTCCTAAATAAAACATTTATGATTAGAATGATAAAAATTGCAACACGGTACACGTGTGTGGTAGGTGCTTGTATTAATTTCTCAACTAAACTAGTATGCTAATAAGCTAATTGTCCTTTAGCCAACACTTAAATTTGCAAAGAACCAACTTGATTATGGACCCAGATAGTGCAGAAATGTGAGACAAATGGGACCAAATTATGTTGATTTAAATCACGGTAATGACTTTGTTATTGTCATTCTCCAACTAACTTGCTCTCTCTCCAACTCTTTATAAAGCTGCTCTTGCCCACCTTTTCAACTTCCCTTACTATACTGACCAGCAAGAAATTAAGAAAGCAAGCACAGAGCTTCAACTATGTCAAGCCAAAGATCAGGAGCTTCAAAAACTGGTCAAGATGACAATCTCATCTTCAAATTACATGCATTACTACCCCTGCTTGATCAAAGGCAGGCCTCAAGGGTAGCATTACTTGCACCAAATCACTTGATTGCACTATGATATAATAAGTTTCTTAATGTGAAACTATATATATATAAATCATTACTAATTCAAATGCATAAATATGAATGATTAACTACTGTTTTTGAATGATGAACAAGAGTGTTGTGGTTTAATTTGTTGCAGGTATCAGCATCAAAAGTTTTGGAGGAAACATGCAGCTACATCAGGAAATTGCAAAGAGAGGCAGATGATTTAAGTGAAAAATTATCTCAGCTGCTGGGTTCTGCGGATATCTCTAGTGCTGATATGGAGTTCATAAGAAATATTCTAAAACTATAATGCAACTTCTCCATAAGAAATATCTTATGGGTTAGCACTCGGGAGTCATAATGTATTTCCCTCTCCCTCTATATATATTCATTCGTTTTGGTCTATTTTCTTGTGTATATGTCTCATTCTTCTCCTTGCTTTGTCTTTAATACGGTAGATAGCATATTTATGCTAGGTATGGTTGATTTATGTTCTACCTATACTAAAAGAAATCTTTTTCTACAAGTATTGCTTGAATTGGAGACTTTTTAAAAAAAAAGAAACAAAAATGCAAAATGGAAGACTTGGAAGTGATCAAACTATTAACTATTGCATTGCAATATATGAGACTTCACATATAAGAAAAGGTTGACGTTTTCTTGCATCTAATTCATGGGGTCATCATCAAGTTTTTCCTCTCTGCTGGCTTAGGATGAAATTGGTTAGCAGCAATTGTGGACCATAATAGGAAGGCAATGCAGCTTTTTTAATGGGAAATGCACTCCTTTTCCATTTCCATCGAACTCTTCACGAGAAACCCAGATAAAATTTCCCATTCTTGGTTTCTTTTTCGGCATGAGTATGCCAACAAAATTTCATATTTACCTGAACAGGGGTTGCCAATTAATTAATTAATTGCTAAACCCACAACTTAATTTCCATTAATTCATTTTCCTAATATTATTAGGATTAAAGAACGGCAGTTTGCTGATCAAAAATAAATGTTGCCAAAGAATTCTAAAACAAAATTTGAGATTTAAGAACTCTAACACCAAAATCAAACAATTATTTATCTACACATACAAATTCGTACATCACAAATTTTCAACACCCAAAGAAAAAAACGAAAAAGGGAAAAGAAAGGGAATCAATGCATTTTGAGATCAAACTTTTCAAGAAGGCTGTGCATATTAGCAACAATAGCTAAGCTATTACTCAATAACTCCTTGGAGTTCTCCAATTGACCCTTGATTTCATCAGGAAGCGTTGATCCCATCTCCTCCAAGCCGTCCAAGCAACTCTGCTGATATGTCATGGCCGCGCTGATCCACGTCTGGATGTCGTTAATCTTCCTCGAAGTCAACGCTTTCTCTTGAGGCCCAACCTCCATTAGGCGCAGCGAATCCTCGAGTTTACTCAACGCATCGTCGAACTGACTCAAACAGTCGTCTACAGCAGCCTGGGATTTAACATCATTCAGAGATCTGAATCGGGAAGAAACGTTTCTGAGCTCATTAACGGAGACTTGTAGGGAGAGATTGAAGATGACTTCTGGGTCGGGCTTTATTGAGGGATTAAGAGAGGAAATGCTGGAGAAGCAGGAAGCTGGATACCGAGTCGCTTCGCAGACAGTTCGAACAGACTCGGAGGATTCTTCCTCAGGGGACTCGGTGGCGGAGTCGTAGATTAAGGCGGCAAGCATTAAACCAATGACAAGGGTTAAAAGGAGGGCGGCGGCGATGGTGAGGGTGATAAAAAGGGGTCGACGGCGGTTTTGGGAATGGGGGGAGGTCTGAATTTCGAGATTGGAGTTTACTTTGGCATAGCCTTTGAGGGTATTCATGGATTCCATAGTCTGGGAATTTGATTTTGACGAAAGGCTAACCCCTATGGTTTTATATATTTCTTTTTTTTTTTTTTTGAAACTGTGAATGGCTTTAGACTAATTTTATTGTTAACTCGGAATAAATATTTTATTATTTTATTATAACTTGAAATCAAATTTTTTAATAATTATAATTTAATATTAAAATTTTCAGAAATATTTCAATTTAATATTTAAGTAAAAATTATAGTAAAACAATATAATATACATGCAGATGAACATGCCACGTTTAGAAAATGGTATTCAATTAACACCTCCTTTGACCTTTGGATTGGGATCAACAGCTATATCAAAGGCCCAGCTGCCTCAATGGTATACAGCCATACCATTAGCTGCCTTCTTTTTTCCTATTCACTTCGTTTCCCTTTTTTCCTTTTAAATAAATCCTCCACTTGTTTAATGAGTACAATCAATAATAGTCTGTATTGAATGGATTTACCCTTTTTTTTTTAAAAAAAAAAAACTATACCGTCTGAAATTAATTATATTTATAGTTGTAGTTAAATTTAAAGTTTTTGCTTTTTTCAAAAATGTTTTTAGTGGAAATAGAATCCAAAAATTACTTCCTAAAGAACTTAATCTGTACCACAAGCTTTGGGTTTGAATGGATATACTCTTGAAACGTCATATTATTACTTAATTAATATTTATTCAATGTAAATTAATTAAAATCATCACCGTGATTCCTAGTTTCAGCTAGCAAGCACATTATAAATTTCTTCCGAAAAATTCAAACGCTTACGTAGATTTTGGTGCATAGTTTAAAAATTTCAGCTGCAAGAAAAAGAACAGATTGGACGCGAAGAGTAAGGGCAGCAAAGGTGGAGAATTTGGCGAGGCAAGGATTGCAATCCAAAATCACAAGGGCACAGACAA
This sequence comes from Balakata baccata, assembly GCA_949630135.1. NCBI lineage: Eukaryota > Viridiplantae > Streptophyta > Magnoliopsida > Malpighiales > Euphorbiaceae > Balakata > Balakata baccata. Next base: position 10,793 of record CATIWF010041229.1, read on the forward strand.
GATAACCAGACCACTCCCCTCATCGAACTTCGAGTCTCAACGTCGCACATCCTTCCGCCACTCACCCATGACCGTCATTCCCTGCCAGCCATTCAACCTCCATACACCATCAGGCATCACCTGCCTCTTCGTATATGCTGTATAAAAGGAGGGACTTCAAGAGAAAACAAAAGATAAATTGCCTCCTTCTCAAAAGAGTTTTTGTTCAACAGCTTATTGAATAATTATTTTCATTACAAATAATTTTATATGATTGCTCTCTCACGAGTGGATTTGCAAAGATATATGAGGAGCTAACATGTCAAGAGCATAATTGTTGTGATATTGAGAGAGAGATGTAACTCTTAGGACTTCCATTTGAGTAATGAGAAATTATTAAGTAGATTCGGTTTATTATATCATTTATAAACTAATTCAATTACAAAGTGACATATATCTATGTTTGTTTATTTATATTAATTAATAAAAATAAAATAATTAAATATATATTATTTTATAATTAAATTAGTTTATAAATCATATACTACAAAGAATCAATGCAAAAATTTTTCTTTACTTAAAAAAAATTATGATACTTTAGTATGAAGCAGATTCTATATTTTCACAAGTATCCCTATATACTGCTCAGAATGTGATGAAATTGACTCATTTTTTACATTAAGAAAAATAAAATAAAAGAAAATTAAATAATTTAAAATTGTATAATTTTCTTTTTTGAGGTATCTTTTAGTTGTCCCTATTAGGCATCCCAACAGCAAGAAGGTCCCCTTCAAATTTACTTGTCATATATGAATCAGATTCTACCCTTCAATTTACACTTCCTAGCCTTTGTGTCAATCCACAGTTGATATATTGACGTGTTATTGAAGTAGAGTTTGCAATTTGTGATACGAAACGATTAAATAATATGAATTGATATAGACTTAAATAGAGATAAGTTTGAACTTAAACTAATATAGATCATAACCGTGTTAACACAATTAAGATAAGAAAAAAAATCGTATTGTTCAACATGTTAAGACACAATTAAACACAATTAAAAATATATAAAAGATTTAATTATTTTAAAGTAAAATTATATAAAATATTTAAATATATATTATAATATTTTAAATATTTATATATAATAACTTTATAATATATTATGTTAAAATTAATTATATTAGTATATTTTATATATAAATAAATATCATATAGTTATTATTTTTATAATTATATTAATATTGTGTATAATTGTATCTCGTATTGTATATATATATACATATAAACATATTTAGTTGATTGTATCTAATAGTTTCATGTCATATAATATATACACGAGATACAATACGATTAAAACGATATGAAATAAGACATTACACGATTAGACATGATATGAATTGTCGGCTCTATATAGAAGAACCCATGATATAATAATTTTATAAAAACAAAGCATAATTAATAAAAGATTATAGGAAAAATTGTTATAACTCATGAGTTTTAGTTGAATATATAAGTTGGTCTTTCTATTTTTACAAATATATTATGAAATTCCTCAAATTTGGTTTAATACGCTCTATAGTTATTCCATTAATTTTTTCTATTACATATTAACAAAATGTTAAAATTGCTCTTTTTTTTCATCTTAAAAAATATCAAAAAAATTTAGTATTATCAACTTGATAGTAAAATATCAAATTTATTTTTCTTTTAATATTGTATTTTCTAAATTAATAAAATGTCAAATTTATCAAAAATAAATAAATAAAAGTACTTTTGATATTTTTTTAATTGACTAACAGAATATTCGAGTAAAAAATAACTAATTAGTATATTTAACTAAATTTGAGAAATTTTATAATATATTTTAAAAATCAAAAACTAGTATATTCAACTAATGTAAATGGATTAATAATTTATCCAAGATTATATATATTAAAAATATAATGTCCATTCTTGATAAATATAGTTTTTTCATTTGATAACCCCCATGATGGACACTTACTTTGTCTCATAATTTTCTCACATAAATAAAATAATTTTTTTAATTATTTAATAATCTAAATTTATCAATGGATAAAATTCTTTTAAATCATATAAAATTTGAAACAAAAGATTTTCATATTAAAATACATGATTTAGTTGAGAATTTCCATTTTAATGAATGTCTTTTATTTTTACTTTTAAGTATTAAATAATTATTTATATAAATATTTTGTTCTAAGTTAAATATGCGTTACATAAAAATAAATTGGAGATTATTAATTTGTTCTAAAAAAAAAAAGGATTGAGAGGAAAAAAATAAATAAATAAAGAGGCAAACAATTAAGGGGACGGTTGTTGCCAGCCAAGCAGAAGCATTTGTCACTTTCTTTCTTCCTTCCTTCCTTCGCACTCTCTCACCATTCATTTCTCTGTAAATTCTTCAGTTTATTTAACCAAATACTTAGAATTTAATTTCTCAATAAAGAATCCCTAATTTCATGCTCTCTTCTCAATGTCTTCTTCTTTATTGAATCCTAATATCTTACATTCTTATTCCCATTTCCCTTCTCTCTTATCTTTCTCCTCCTCTCCAAATTTTGTCCTTTTTTAGCTCAGTTTCGATCATAAGAATAGGACAAATTTTGGGTTTTTGTAGTTTCGGTTCTTGTCGGGGAAAGAAAGCAAGAGAAGAAGGAGGGAGGAGTAGAACGCGAGAAAGAAGAAGAAATGGCGTCGAATATAGGGATGATGGATAGTGCTTATTTTGTAGGAAGGAACGAGATATTAGCGTGGATCAACAATCGACTTCAGCTCAATCTCTCTCGAATTGAAGAGGTTCTTTCTTCTTAATTGTCTACAATTTGATTTATTGCCCATTGCTTTTTAAGTCATTTTGTTTTTATGGATTTATATTATGTTTCTGGGTTCTTGTTTTGTTGTTTAATTTTGAATGTACTTTGAAGGTCTGTGAGCTGTGATCACGGTGTAGTTTTGGGGATTCTGGACATGCGTTAGTGTATTAAAAGGAACTGTTTCCAAGCAATAATATAAAATTTTTGCTTCCAAACTGGGCTGGCTCTGTTTTCCAGAAAAAATCGTTCTTAGACCCTTTTTCTTTCTTCTTACGATTTACAAGCTCGCTTCTTTTTTTTCTTTTCCAGGGGAAAAATGTAGATTTTTTCTTTTATTGGTTATAATTTGCTCCTAATTTAATTGTCTTACTCGAAATTTGTTTATGGATAGGCATCATTTTACCTACTTAGTACCATTATTTTGGTGGTGGTCTAGTGGGAGTAGGGGTGTTGAATAAGAACAATTCATATTTTAATTCTATCTACCCAACGTCCGCGTGGTTATTTCTGAATCATAAACATTAATACATACATACAAGACGCTGTTTTTAACAATCACATTGTCAGAAACTCAATTCAACATTTTAATTGTGGTAAAATTTTTGTGAGATTAGTAAATCTGATTGGATGATTTTGTAGAATAACTTTGTTGTGTACAGTGTGCTGGTAGTATGCTTCGTTATTTACTTGATTTGGTAATGAATTATTTATATGACCTCAAAATGAATTATTCTTCCTATCCTGCAAACTTAATTTAGGTGCAAAAGAATGCAAATTTTCAATTTTTTTTTGGCTAAATATGTTAACATATATCTTTTTTCTGAACTCATGAGGTGGACTTTGTCATTGAAGTTTGTACTGTTATTGTCTTGCAGTTCCATTTTAGGGATAATAAACTGATGATCCCTTCATATATGAAGATTGACTTGTCATCAATTTGTTATGACCATTTCTTATTTGTCCTAATACTTCAGAACATCTAGTAATTGGGTTCAAATCTAGATGCCTGTTAACATTGAGATTTGTGGGTATTTATGTAGTTAATTTCTGCTCGGTTGTATCTACTCTTCTCCCCCTTATGTTTGGAATTAAGTTTTAGGTGAGTTGAGCGAGGACATGCTTTTCTTTGGATATCATATTTATTGATAAATGAAGGCTAGTTTTGTAGCACTCAGAGTACTTATCTATGATTGAGATGGATTTTGCATAACGGTCTGCTATCATTTTTTTAAGACTATCCTGCAACATTTAATGTTTTTAACAGTTTCTTTTATACCAATCGCATGGTTAGGCTGCATCTGGTGCTGTCCAGTGTCAGATGATGGATATGACTTATCCAGGAGTTGTTCCCATGCACAAGGTGACAAGATCTTGTTTTGTCCTTGTACTTTTCTTTTCATGTATTATATTTATAGGATGACTTCTCCTTAACTGTCTGTTATATATTGTAGGTGAACTTCGATGCTAAGACAGAATATGATATGATCCAAAATTATAAGGTTCTGCAGGATGTATTTAGCAAGTTGAAAATAGAAAAGGTTATTCCATTTTTAATTCAAGTTGAATTTGTTGTGCGTAATTTCATGCATGATCAGCTTAATGCTCTATTTCATGTCTCGCTCTAAGCCCTAGACTCATAGGTGATTGGACAACGGTATTCATAATAGATCAAGCAGGAGAATCTGTTTAATCTCTTCAGGCACTTTGCATTTTGCTTGCATGTTGATTTTTGAGCTGCTTCATTTTTTTCTCTAGCATTTCATTTGGTCCATTGATCCTTGTTGGATCAACCCAACAGTTATTTGCACTATCTTTACCACACTGTTTAGGCGCCTCTGGGAAAGAAGACTTGAATGAGATTTTTCTTTATCAAATTCATGCACAGAAATTGAAAGATGACCCAACTAATTGGGTACCAGTGATGTTAAAAAGCATTGTTTCCTTGGCTGTATATGCTGATAGTTACTGTATTGCAGCATATTGAAGTTAACAGGCTTGTTAAGGGCCGACCTTTGGACAACTTAGAATTTTTACAATGGTTGAAACGATATTGTGATTCTGTCAATGGTGGCATCATGAATGAGTGCGTACTGCTTTCTCTTTGATAATCTTTTTGCTTGTTTTACTTCTTGACAATAATAGTTTTTGTACTGTGTTAATCTTGAACTCAAATTGTTCAATGTTTGGTGTTTTTTGCAGGAACTATAACCCTGTGGAGCGGAGAATTAAGGGCGGAAAAGACCGTAGCTCCAGGAGTTGTCTGAAGACCTCAAAATCACTGCAATCAAACAATATGCATAATTCTGCCTCTGGTGACTCAACGAGTCCAAGTAAATCTGATTAGTGCACAATGTTTTAATATCTTTGTTGTGCTCAGTTTATGCCTTTTCTGATCATTATTGTTTGTTGCACATCACTGCAGGGCCAAAGGAAGGGAAGGGAGGCGCTAGCTTTAATTCTTCAACTGAGATTCAAAATTTGTCCAAGGAGGTATCCGTTTTTAGGTGTTCTTTTCTAGGTTTAATTTCAGAACATGGTTTTCTTTCCCTTGGCTTGTCTGTCTATGATGAACACCAATGTGGGTAACAATCTTGTTTAATTTGTTTCAGCATTCAAACTTTGTGCTAATGGTTTGGGTGTTCAAGAAATTTTCTTGTCTCTGGATTCTATCTCTATCTCTGTTTTTTTTTTACCGCCTACCACTGGTTGAAGGAAGATCTTGAACTCATGACAATTCATGAGGGGCAAGCCTCATATGCCACAAGGCTTCTTATGCCGCCGGGGCAGAAGCCCTGGGCTCTATCTCTGCTTTTTTAGTTATACATCTTTGTTATTGCCTTTTCTTCTGTACGCCCTGTAACACAGATATTTTATGCTGTGCTGACATTTGTTTTTGTGCTTACAGATCACTGACCTCAAGCTTTCAGTGGACCATTTGGAAAAAGAAAGAGATTTTTACTTTGCGAAATTACGTGATATAGAAATACTCTGTCAAACACCTGAATTGGAGGACGTCCCAGTAAGATTTCTAGAGACATGAATGTTGTCCACATATTCGTATCAATAAGACATAAAAGTGCAGTGATTTTAACTTGGTCTGCAAGGTTTATATGTTCTGTTTATGCGTTGGGTCTGTATGATTGCAGATGGCAATTGCAGTTAAGAAGATATTGTATGCTGCTGATGCTAAGGAATATGCACTTGAAGAAGCTCAGGAATATTTGTATCAAGCTATGAATGGTGAAAATGAAATAGAGGCCGAATATGAAGCCTGAATTTGGAGTAGCCATGGATATATTTCCTGTAAAAGTTTGGATTCAGGGTTATCTTTTAGGGAAGCTTTTGCTTGCAGTAAACGAAGGCTACTGGTGAACTTTTTGTTACGCCATAGTCTTAAACCTCTGTTTAATGACAATAAATGTAGCCTTTCTATTTTTAGCACTTGCTGGCTAGGTTATCTGGAATTGAAGCAGTGACTAATTGCTGAATGATAGTGACTTCCTGACTGGTGTTGCTGCGACCTTTTTTCTTCCTTTGAAATTTTGCATACATCATTTTGGGGTTGTGTTGGTTTCTGGTTTACCTTCCTTTTTTTTTTTTTAAAAAAAAAGGAATATATATTAGAAACTAGTTTAAAAAAATATCTATTTAATTACTTATATCCAAAAACAGTTATTAAAATTTAAAAAAATTAAAAATATAATTTTTTTTTAAATCTTTTTTTTTTCAAAGACGATACCAAATGGTCCTAAGAATTGGTGCATTGCAAAACTATTATTTGGTGCATCCAAATGGGTCCTAAGAATTGGTGCATCGCAAAACTATTAATTTAAGAATTGGTATATTATAGAGAATCAATCCATTGAAAATTAGGACATCAGGTGACTGGTAAATCTTGAATTCTTGACCGTTAATCTGCATAGGTTCTTTTTCTTTCGGGCAATGTAGAGGATTTGGTAGAACATATTCTAATCGAGGATCTGAAAGAGACATTCTCCTTTCCCATAATCACAAAATTGCCACTCTAGAGCAGAGGAACGACACCATAAAGACAAAGGGATTGTTAAGGATGCAAATTGAAGTGCGAAAATAATTGACTGATGATTATTACTTTGGCATGACCACTTAAAATTGGAAATAATGCCATGGTTCTATCATCAGAAACTCAATAGAATCAAGTTTCTAAAGTTAAAGTACTTTATATTTGCTAATCAAAAAGTGATTCAGTAATTGAATAGCTTAAGAATGATTGAAATGGAATGGCAACCCTTTACAAGATAAAAAAATATAATGAAAGTTTAACCCAAATTCAACCCTTATTGTGGTGGCCTTCTATAATTTCTAAATCGTATCCCCCAAAATTTACAAAATTCTCACAATGATTCACTTATCAACTGAACTTACCAACTGAACTCCTTTAAATTTGGTCACCAACCACCATCACCATCTAAAACAATTTACAAACTCTACAATCACCAGTCATGGGTTACCATCATCCGCATCCATATCCTCCATCAAATACGCGAACTTTTCCATAAGGCATGGAATCAATGAAAAACAAGGCTACCATAACTTAAACTAGACATCAAAATGCTACACTCTAGGGTCATGTATGCACCAGTGCCAACTGCTACATTGATCATCATTGAACTTCCTTCCTAACTGCTAGCTGATCTCCAAGAAGTTGAGACGGCCATGAATCTGCAGGTGTTGGATACCGAGCATGTGGTTTACTCACGTTTGAGGCGGTTGATTGATGTTCTCGAATATCAGTATGGAGAGGGAGGACAAAGACAGTGGTGGGTGCTTGCTGCAATGTAGTATCTGCTGCAGGCAGTCCAAGGGCCTCTCTTGGAAAATTGGATGAAGATTCCGGCTGGTGAAATTCCGGAAGCAGCACATTAAGATCGGGTTTTGTTTGAGCTATCCTGTCGTTTAGCTGTTTCTGCAGTCCCTCAATCAGAGTTTCTAACCCAGCATTTTCATCCTTCAGCTCATTCTTCTCAGCAGTAACCTGAGCAACAGTTCAAACATCTATCTTGGGAAACTAAATAATTTCTTCTTGGTTCTTACAGAGACCTATTTTAGAGAATAAATTTCTACAAATAACGAAGATTTCGTGCTTGTAGCAGATTATTGTGTATAAAAGTAGGAAAGGAACCTTACGTAGTGAGATTCAGATAGTAGAGTTTCATTCTCTTTTTTGAGGTACTCAATCTGCCCTAGCATGTCCTTCAACAGTCTAGTAGCTTCACACAATATAGAGGCCTTCCCATTATTTGGCTGAGTTAGTTCTGTTGTCAAAGAAAATTCTTCTAAATGATACATAGTGCCATAATCTCAAAAACCATAACTTCTAGGAGAACAAGCCTTTTAAGTTTTAAGCAACAATAACAGTAGAAAAAGATTACCAAGAGCACTGGTTAGATCAAGGAAGAGCTCATTTAATTGCTCACGCTTAATTTTTTCTCTCTCAGCCTTGTGAATTCTTTTGGGAATTTTCCCTTTAGTTTTACCAGAAATACACCTGCATCAGAGATGATTTTACATTATACAATAAAATCATTAGAAAGATCATCTTCTGCATTACCGTTATCCAAATTCATCAATGAACCTTTTATTTATTTATTTATTTTTATGGGAGAGAGGAGGCACAGTTAAAAAAAAAAATGGTTAAATCTGCTACAGCTCAGACTCAGAAATTCAGGTATGCACATCAGCTTTGGCCATAACTTAATTATTCTGAATAGCAGGGGAGGAAAAACATAATTTAAAAGCAGAAACAGTAAGCAAATTTGCGATTTACTACATTTTGAAATTAGATTTTACAGGCAAGGCAATACATCCAAAATCGGTCAACAAACAATACCAACAGCATATCTAACTGAGGTCAATGAACTTCACAATATTTAAATCACAAAACACAACTGTGAAGGCTTTACTTTTAGGCCCCTGCTGTGAAACAGAACCCAACAAAGTAGGACTTGGAAAGAATTTAAAAGCACTCCTACCCTTCAGCAGTTTAGCACTAAGTGGTTGTCCTCAAGACTAGAATGTGCACATTAAGCATCCCAAGTTTTGTTTGTTGATTAGGGGAAATTATAAGCACTTTACACAGAAGAAATCTAAGGCAATCTAACTTTCAGAAAATAACCTATCAGCAATGAAGGGCTTGGACATTTTGATAGCAACAGAAGAATTTCATATCTCAACTTTTCCTAAAATCCCATAAATAATTTGCTTCAGAAAGGCATTATATGCAGATTAAAACATTGCTGTTAAAAAAGTTTACTAATCCCATGCCTTGCCTTCTGGTTTCCCTATTTGTGTCGACTCTGTTAAAAACTAAGTCCTCAACAAATACAAACAATACCAGCACGTCTGAGGCAATATTTATGGTTGTCATCTCCAAATTTCAGGTTTAAGCATGGAGAATTTATCCACCAGAAAAGCAACATGCTAAATGTTGCCAAAAATCAAATTTAAAGTTCTTCAATCATGTACCTCTTCTCAGTTGCCGCTACTGTTGCATTAACCTCATCAGTCGCCGAAGGAGGAAGCTCAGAACTCATGATTGCCTCGACGAAATAACTCTGTCAAACAAACCACAAATTCAGCTAAAACTCGGTAAAAAAATAAAATGAAAATTATAATAATTGGGGTAGTTCATTTCGCAACGAAGCGGAATTTGATAACAAGTTAACAACATCAGTTGCATTAACCTAATAAAGCCATCAAATTCCACTTCCATCTTCGAATTCTTTCACCAGTTTCTCAGCCGCAAAACAAAATTAGTACCAATAACCAAAACACAGGATCACAATAAAGGCTGAAAACAGAAAAGACAGAATCTTGAGTCCAAAAAATTACCTGTACAATCAAGGCAAAATAAGCAAAGCAGACCAACACTGAAAACAATATGTAAAAGAAAAAGTAGTGAAAAGAACTTCAGAAGGAGGAGAAATCAAATCAGGGAGATATAAAAAGGGAAATTTGAAGAATGAGATGGAAATTAGGGTTAAGATACGAAAACCTTGTAATTTGAGTTTGTACGGTGTAAACCGAGACAGAGGGTGAGTGTGTGGCGGGAGAGTAGAGCGCGCAGGGGCGCGTGGGTAGATACTGCATTTAGGTGCAATGGATCAGGAAGCGTGAGGGCTACACGTGCTTTTTCCTTATAATAATTTTTATATATAATAATAAATTGATTAATCTATTTATTAAATTATAAACCAATAGTTAGAATTAAAAATAAATAATTTATTGATTATAAATGTAAATAAATCAGATTTACTGTATAACTATAAAAATGAAATAGAATTTTTGAACTTGGAACTGATAATTTTTCATTGATATAAAATTTTTCATAAAAAAAATAAATTGACTAATTAACTCTTTTAAATATTCATTTTATATTAATTAAATTTTATTTATAAAACACTTAATTAACAATTAAGAAATTAAATTAATTTTTAATTAATTTTTTTAACATGTAATATATTGAATAAATTTTAATTAGTTCTTAAATTAAATCAGAGTTAATAATCTATTAGCTAATACTTTTTTATCACAGAAAAGCCTAAAGTTCATAAATAAAAACATTTGATAAATTTTACCAATAGCACATATAAAATTACTTTAATTTTTATTTTACAACTAAAATAATATAGAATTATTATAATTTATATAATAATTGAAGTATTGTGATTGAGATTTACTCTAAAAATATATTAATTCAGAAAAAAACAAAAACTAATATTTTTCCAAAATTTTACCCTTGATTCCTTACTATTATATGTTATAGCTTTTTGAACTAAGGATGGTGAAGGATGTACGGCATCCACGAATAGGCATACATAACTCTTCTGAATATGTGATGGTGAGAGTGGAGCCAATCAGCCAAATATGGGACGATGGCTTAATCTTCAAGGCTAGCCTATGCCAGCCACACTCATTTCTGTTTCACTAAAAACCAAATATGTAAAATTATATTAATTTTTTATTTTTATAAAAATTATTTAATTTTGATTTAGTTTCGGTATAATTTTTTAGTAGTAAACAAATGGAAAAGTTATGTTAATATTTCAGTTAGTACATGAGATATGTCACGTCACTGTACAGATCAAATAGAATATTATATATGCTCACAACTCAGCATCCGTATCAACACTATAAATTAGAAATTATATCAACTAGGATGCTAGAGTTCTATTTGATCCGACAGTGACGTGACATGTCTTATATATAAATTGAAATGCTAACATGACTTTTTCGATTATTAACTGCTAAAAAATTACTTAAATTGATTTTATTGAAACTCAACTATAGTTAAGTGATTTTATAGGATAAAAAATTTACATAACTTTGCTGAAGTAATTCTAAAATTAAGTTGATGGAATTAACTCAAAAAGAAATGATCTTGTCAATGACAAATCAGTATCATTTATCGTTTGATTTGCATAATTTTTTTTAACCAACTGCCTACAGAGCTGGGGCAATTTATTACATGAAGCTGCATCCCTCACAATTCCAATTAGATTCGCGTTTTTCTTTAATTTAACGGAGCCGTCGTTGTCATTTTTCCTTTTTTTCTTTTTCTTTTCTTCTTCTTCTATTATTTTATTTTTATTTTTTTTTAATTTTGTTCGATTTGTTTTTTTTTATTCTTAATGTCGATTGCAAATGTATAAAAATATTTTCAATTGATAATATGATATTTATAAAAATTTAACTAAAATTCACTTGTTAAATAATAAATTTACAATTATTAAATAATAAATATATAATTGTTAAATAATAAACTTACAGTTATTTAGTAATAAACTTACAGTTATTAAATCTTACAGTTATTAAATTAAATTTACAGTTGTTAAAGTATAAATATATAATTATTATAAAACCGTTAAATAATGAATATAAAATTGTTAAATAATGAACTTATACTTATTCTTTAATGAATTTACAGTTATTTACCTACAATTATTTAATTATGAACATACAGTTGTTAAATAGTAAATATACAATTATTAAATAATGAACTTATAATTGTTAACCTATACTTATTAAATAATAAACTTACAGTTGTTAAATTATAAATTTACAATTGTTAAATAACAAATCTAAAATTATTTAATAATAAATTCACAATTTTTTAAATAATAAATATACAGTTATTAAATAATAAATTTAAAATTTTTTTAACACCATTTAATAAAAAACGAAAATTAGAGCTTTTTTGATACTGCACACGTGTAAATAGACCTTCAATCCACAACTATATAGACTCAAATTCATAGTATAACTCTCAAACTGGTCAGTTAAAGAATAGTTTAATTGATATTTTTATTTATAAGAATTTAAAAAAATTTTGAATTCAAATTTTCTAACTACCCTCGGTCAATATGGTTGTAAATGCAAAGGATAACTGCCTATGTTGTTATGTTAAAAAAAACCCTACCCACAAAGCTGACAGAAAACCACTTGCAAAGAGTGAAAATAACACACATCTTGTCATTTATCCAATGAAAGATTTTTCAAAACATGAGCTCTCATTTAACTTGTTATATTACATCACCAAGGGCAACATTACCCAAACAGGATGTGTAGGAATTTTTTTAATATTGATCACTAACTAATGTAATCAAGTAGGCATTTGAAGTTAAAAGGAAGATATGATTCTTTCTTCTTTTTTTTTTTTTTTGAACAATAATTCAGGAATTTGTATGCCTCAGTAACATGATTCAATTTCAAATTATATTTTTTACTCTGAAAATTTCAGGTTCGTTTACAACCAAGTTGGAACCTGCAGACCTTCATTCTTCCATTCAATGCAAGAGCCAATACATCATATTCCTCCACATACCAAAGTTCAGAAACAACTGCCTGAACAATGTACAGCCCAACTATCATTATTTGCACAGGAAAATAAATTGAAAATAAAACTAGTTTTGAAATGTAATATCCCACCTCTGTTCCGCGAATTCTATTGTTTAGGCGATCAACTAGCTCGTGGAAAAATTGGAGTTCATCTGAAGACTCCTGTATAGGAAAATTGTCAGTAGACAAAGCCAATATCCTTAAACCATGTATTTAACAAGGGAAATTATGACATTAACCGTAGATCTTCCTTAAAAATTGTGTACTTAATAAGAAGCAACCCAGGTGCATTTTTATTTTTGACGGTATCTATTTCCCATAAGATCATGAAAGTATATAATAAAGCTAAGGGTCAGATTCTGCATTTTGAAACCATTATTCTCGCCTGAACATAAACTCAATTCTCGGAAGCAATATGAGTCTAAATGAGTCTAAATGCATGCATACAATGCAAGGTAGAAATAGCGTAGAAGAAGCATGAAACTATTCAAGTGTTACTATAACAAAAAATAACTAAAAAAAAAGAAATCAAGATACAAGAATAATATAAATAGGGGCAACAATGGTTAAATAATCTGTATAATTGTACCCTAAAAAGTTCATTTTCTGAGTGTGTGTGTGCATGTGCATGTGCATGTGCGTGTGTGAGAGAGAGACCTTTCTATGATATAAGACAAATCTCTCCTCTGTTATTTTAGTTGTTAACCGCTGTTATTGCTAACATCCCTCGTCCAAAATAAGTAAAACATATAACTATGTAGTCCAGAATCTCCATGTTCATCTTAAGACTAGTGATATCAGATCGTATGCAATTTTGTGGATATCAGTGAAAATAAGTTCACTCTTCTGAGCCACGTAGGTGATCATGAAATTATTTCATAAGCTTCTTAAGAGTAATCATGTTATAATTGCAGCATATAGTTTTCAATTTAACTATTTTTGCAATGTCTGAATGAATACAATAAGCAAAACCAAAGCAATCAGTTGAATGCATTGATGTTTGAGTGTCTCTGTCCCGTAGTGCAACAAGTCAAAGGTTTCAATCCATGTCAATCCCAATATATACCAAAAAAATGAAAAAATTGAATTCAAGAAACTTCATGAGATGATTACCGCAGGTGAAAGTTTGGGATGACCTAGAATCCTTGCAAATGATGTGTGAAGAATAGCAGCATCATACTGCAGCAGCAAATAATAGCAATTAGTAAGTGAACATTAGTAGTTTCATCTCAGCAGTAGCAGCTGTGGCAAATTGCATTCTCCTTGTCACCACAGTGCTGCTGATTTAGGGAGTAGCAGTTCATAAGCGGTTCATAAATGACTAAGTAATGAATATTTCAATGTGAAATCAACGAGGCCAAATTTTTTTTTTATGAAACAAAATCTTTTTGCATTTTACCACCAGTAATCATTTACACAAAAAAGAAGATGAGGGAAAGGTTACAATCAGTTACCATTTAGGTGGATTAAAGAATTGAGTTTCTCAACATTCAAAAGTCAGAGCTTACTTTGAAACATCAAGGGAAGCAAGGTATGAGGAATTCCCATAGCATAAAAGCAATGAATAAAGAATAGGTTATATAAAGCTACAATATAAAAATGAAATTAAGCTACATTTCACATGCTTACATCTCTTAAGGTTAATTTTGATCATATATATCCTGATTTTGGCAATTTTCTTTTTCACTCTACCAAAACATTATGCCTTTTCTTACAGCGATAAGAAATTCATATGCTTCTTACAAGTTGCTTTGCTGGGGCATGAGGCAGTCCAGTTCGTAATTTAGCACGAATTGTAATGGGATCGGGTCCAGAAATCACCTGTGAGAAACATCAATCAGTACTTCTAAGATTAATAGATTTCTCAGCATTATTCTTCAATGTATCCTGCTGGATGGTTCATAGGTATGTGCATCATGTAAACAGTGGCACTCTAATTGCGAGACTTCTCAATCTAATAAACCACATATACATGCAACCAGAGGTTAAAAAAAATTCACAAGAATCACTAATAGAAGATTAGTTGGCAAAAGGGCAGATAAAGCTATGCAAAGGAACAAAGGAATTTGGGCAAAAGCTTGAGCAGACCATTAATTGGTCAATAGAACAAAATAAAGCCAACAACTTCTTTCTTCTTTAAGAGGTTTCTCTCATCATATGTATCTCTAATTTATAGGTTCAGAAAACTTCAAAAGTTCAACCAGTTAACCTCTAACAAGAGGAACATTCCATACTATATTCTCTACATTGGGCAGTCTCTACCACTTTGTATTTGATAATAACCAACTATGCACATTGATGAATGCCTTCCGCTCCAAAACTAAGAAGACTTAAAGCAGTTCCAAGAGGCCTTCATACCATGATGTCTCAGTCACAGAGTAGAAGAGTTCCACATCAATGGCGATATTTGATCGCAGAAAAATAAGCTAGACTGAATTTTTTAAAGATAAAAGGATATCGACATAAAATTATGAAGTACAGCATATGCAATGAAGAAAATGTTCATGAATTGTTATGAAGGTAGATGTGGAAAAATAATGACAACCAAAAAGTTGTTGAAGGAACCTGCCAGCATCCAAGAAGCACACCAGTTGAAGTCAATACCACTCTATCCAAGAAAATTTTTATGGGGCAGAGTTCCTTAGCAACAGCTCCAACAGCAGTCACTTCAGCTTCAATCTGGTGACAAAAGAAAAAAAGAAAGATTCAAGATTTATATTGACACTCTAGCAAGAGTAGCAAGATGCATGAAATGGATCTGTGGGCAATTTACCTCATCTTCAGTGGCAGGAACAGGCTCAATATGATGTGAAGCATGAAACATGCTAAAATGGTATAAAGTAGAGTTCTGAAACCAAATTGCTAACCCGAACACATGTCAGTGTGCAAAGTTAAGAAAATACAACAAAAACTTTGACATGATCTTGTAAACCGATGCAAAGCACAACTTACTTTGCTTTGAAATTAAAATGAACTACATACTCGAAATTACTAAAACAACATTAATATCAATAGGCATTCCCAAAGAATTATTTACCTTTATCAAAATGTGGGTTAAATATTTGTTTCACAGCCTCCCTGCAGCAAGCCAAGCAATGTACAAGATTTAAATCACCAATCAAACAAAATGAATAATACTAAGAAATTCATAGTATCTTGGAATATGCAGTAAATAAAAGGAAGATATACAGTTCAAAGACTAGTACAGTCAGAAATATTAAGCGTGAGGCAATCACAACAGCATGAATCCCATGGCCCCTTCTCCCAAGAAAAGGAATGAAAAAAAAAAATCCCCTTTTGCAAATCAAGAGCTTAAGTTAATTACGTGATGAGAATGCATTAATTTGCAAGCTGTAGAGAGATATTTGAATAATATTCTTAATTAGTTTGATTTAGGTAATTAGGGATAGGTAGAGATTTATTTCTTAGTTAGTATTGTTTCCTATTCTTTATATATTTGTTTCCTATTTTATATTCATAGAGTTGTATATATAAGGTTTTCTACTATCAATGAAATAATCGATTCTCTCCATTCTCGTTTCTTTACACTTATATTTGTAACAAGTTGGACATGATTGACATTTATGCTCTAACTTGAGGAGGAGTATTACAAGATTATAGGAAGTTAATATGCTATCACAAGATTATAGGTAGTCAATTTGTAAATGGCTTGACTATAGGAATGTGTTTTGATTTCCTTCCTTTTTCATCTCTACAATTTGTGTGTGTGTGTGTGTGTGTATATATATGTATCATTCCTCAAGAATAATATACAACATATTTTCTCTCCATTCTTGTTTGATTACACTATTGGTCAATTTGCTCATCTAAAAAAGGCCAATTGCATACATCTATCCCTTAGCAATTTCCAGAGGCTCTGCAATTCAACTTATGAATGAAAAACAAAACAAACACATCCTAACACAAGGTGGAATTGGACATTTGAAATGCAAATTTAGAGCTAATTAAAGACTCTGAAAATATGCCACAGAAAACTTAACAAACCAATTAATTCAATTAATAAGCAGAATCAAGAAAAGCTCAAACATATCTTCACAATGTTTAATTTCTGTTCTTTCATGAATATAAACTACTTCAAAATTCAATTAATCAAATTACATGCAAATATTTCTAAACTTGAGATTTTATCCTTCACTAGGAAATCAACAGTTTTCATTGGAAATTTTTTAAGTTCCTTGTCTATTTTTTATACCTCCATATTATCCCAGCCAAACATATTATTGCTATGAGAAACCGTATTAAAGATTCAAAAACCACACTAAAATTGCACGCCAAATATCACATTAGGGTGGAAAAGAATTTATGCCCAGTACCTGATAGTTCATAAAAGTCTCTATCAATTCCACAGTTTGGAAAGAACCTAATAATGTTGATTGATACCTGAAATAGAGAAAAGAAAAATGACTCATATTGCCAGCACGTTTCTTTAACCTGGTATGCATGTATAATTATGGTATTAACCTTATACTCTTGTTATGTAATATTTTATTGCATTTTATGTTTTTCTACATCATTTAATCAGTTCCAACAGTCGCTATTATGTGCATTTTTGCTGATACAATATTTGCAAGACTGGAAAGACAGCATGCACACTGTTCACAACCATAAGGGCAGCACCATATGCAGTAAAAGCCCTAAACACTTCCAAGTGCCACAACCAAAATTGACAAAAGAAAGACCCTTCAAACGGTTGTAGGACTGTAACAGGAAGGGCTTCATTCTGGATCTATTTCCTTACTGTGAGTGCAATCTTTTCTTATTTTGTCTTTCATTCTCTTCCCTGCTCATTTAAAAAAAAAGACCATCTCCCTTATTTGTATAGTGCTTAGCTTAGGTCAAACTGGACCCGGTATATCTTTCTTAAAGACTGCTCATCCTACTTAGCAAAACTATGATTAGGGCAGGATAAGTAGAGCTTGCCTTTTGCTTTATGTTTCCTGCACCATCAACTTATTCCCATTTTAATGAAATATGTACATTTTCATTAGCATAAATTGTTGTGTGCTTGCAAAGACTCATACTGCCCATGGCCTTAAGAGCAGTACCATCTGCAGTCTGCAGAGAAAGCCCAAAAGTTTCCTAGTCCACATACAGCCAAAATTGCCTAAAGAGAGATCCTTTGTAAAGATGTAGAAAACGAAGGAATCATAATAGAAGGGGATTAATTTTGAATTTTTTTTCCCCTCAACTATAAGGGCAATCTTCTCATATATCCTTCACCTCCCTTCCCTACTCATTTAAAATTTTCAACTCATTTTGAACAGTACTTAGACTATGACCATGAAGAAAAATTTTTCATAGTGCCAAATAGGGAGCACAAAACTACGGCCAACTAAAATGAAAGTGACACCAACCAAGATAAAGAGGATGTGCAGTGGTTACAAAAGAAGATACAAGGAATAAATCAAACTCACCATCCAACTGTATTATTGTCAACATTAACCTCCCTCAAGCATCTCATCATTTCAAGCTGGTAGTTGGCACCATCAGCTTCGATCTCTTCATCCTCCTCCCGAATCTGCATATAATTATGAAAGAAATCCAGGTAAAAATATAACAATTATCAACAGAGAGAGCAAAAACCATATCACCATACCGGGAAAGGGAAACAGTTGGTAACTTCGAGAACGCTACCAACATCCAACCCAAGAAGTTGGCCAGTGACCAAAGCCGGAGAAAACTCTTTGCAATGTTTAATTATCTTCAAAATAGCCTGTTCGTTGAAAGTTAATGCACAATTTTTTAAACTTTTTATTCTAACTTGATATTGGCTAATAAGCAGAGAATGAAACAAAATAGAGATATACCAATCCCTCCATCTGAACAACTCGAAGAGGAGGAGCGACCTCTTCTGTTGCCGCTACCTGAAGGAACGACCTTGCCGTTGCTGCACAAAATCAAAACAAAAAATTACAGTCCTCATTCTCGCACACTCTTCTAAACAGTAAATTCGACATAGTATATCAAAACTAAACAAACTATTACTGCTAGCCATGACGGTGGTGGATCCCCTTCGACAAAAAGCGTCGGCGACAATCGGCGGAACGAAGACTTTGCTGGTGCCGATGTCTCCCTTCTCACTTTGGTTCCAGAAAACCTAATTTTCCCCGACCGAAGGTAGAGCTGGCGATGTGATAGACGATACAATTAAATACACGGATATGGGTTCGTATGAATCTCAAGAGTGGTATAAATGAATTTTATCTAATTAGCCTGTTACGATTAAATAATATTTTAAATATTTATAATATATTTATATATTATAAATTTGTAATAAATTATATTAAAATTTTATAATTATATTAATATTTATATATAATTGTATATTGTATCGTATATACACACATATAGATACGTTTAGTTAGCCGCGTCAAATAGTTTCGTATAATATAGCGAATATACAAAATATGGTGCGATTAGATACAATACAAAATAAGACATAATATAATTAGACACAACACAATACGCATTATTAACTCTAACGGAAGGTGTATTTATACCTAAGATATTTATCATATGTGCATTTAGTTATTTCATTCTTCTTTTTGGCAAAATTGCAAATTTGACCCCTGTATTTACTAATTATTTTAGCTTTGATCTCTGTACTTTTTATTTTAGCCTTTTAGTTTGTAGGGATGTGTATCAGTTCACTTCAGTTTAAAACTGAATAGAATAGAATTTCAATAAATTAAAACTGAATCAAGAAAATTAAGCCGAATCAAAATATACTGTGAATCAAATATAATCGAACCAAAATATTTATATTTAATTTGGTTGGATTTAATATGATTTATAAATTAATTTATTAATTAATATAATTTATAATTGCTATTATATTTTATCAATTATAAAAAATTTTAAATCAATCATAATAACTTTATTAATTAAAATCAACTATCATAACTTTATAAATTACAATAAACTAAAATAAAAACTTTAGAAATTAATATAAATTAAAATTAATTATCATAATTTTATTAATTACCATAAAATTAAAATTAACACAAATTAAAATAAATTGTTATTATTCATAATTTTATCAACTATCATCCAACAACATTAATTATTAAAACTATAATTTCTTTTTATTTTTTTTAAATTTAAATTAATTACTATAAAATTTGTACATAAGTTTGGTCAATTTGGTTTGATCATTTTTTCAACATTTTCAATCAAATTAAACTAAATAAATTGAAGTTTTAAAAAAATAATTGAACCGAATAAACTGAAAATTGAATAGAATAAAATCAATATAGTTCGATTCAATTTTCGGTTTCATTTCAGTTTTGCCATATAGGTCATAAATATAGACGACTCTCATTTACATATACATTGATTTAGTTATATTTGTCTAGATCTAGTCAACATTCAACTAGTTTTAAGCATATATATTTATATCTATATAAACTTAGAACCCTTTAATATCTAATTATGTGTAGATCTATGTAATTTTTTAACTACTATTATACTATTTTTAAAAAATGTCATATTAATTTTTAAAAATAAATAACACATATACATGTTAATATATGTCAATAGTGCTAAATTAAAAAAAATAGATTCGGAATATCACGTCATTACTAAACCAAACTAAATTTATCTCAATACTACATTTGATATGAAATTGAAAGTATATATATTTAATTGTTAAAAAATAAAGAATATAATTATTTTGATAAAAAAGTGAAAGTTCATTGTTTTTTATGAAATTTACCCAAAGTTTTATATAATTAATTTCTAAAAATAATAAAATTAAAATATAATACTTACCTAAAATAAAATCAATTTTTGTTTAAAAAATTATATAATTAATTCATTAATAAATAAAAATAAAAAATATTTTTAATATTTAAAACATAAATTTTTTTTAATGAAATCAGATATTGGATCTGTTGGCACCAAATTTTTGTAGCCCAATAAAATAAAAAGCCCAAACCCAAAAAGGAATTAAAACCTAAGTCCATGAATATATAGAGTCCATAGCTATGAAAGAGTCAAATATTAGATAAATAGCAGTTAAAATAATATCCCTATAAAATAAGAGTGATGCGATACAATTGAGAGAAAAATATAGGAATAATGGCATTAGTATCTTTGCATTATTGACAGTTAAAGAAAGTGGCAGAAATGGATATATTGTGGCTTAACAGTTACTTTAGCTCTACTACTATAAAAAGAAGAATTGGCAACAAAAGGACGATCATCAACCACTCAATCAACATACAAACAACAACTATTCAAATTCAATTTTCAATTCAAGCTCACTTAGCATCAGTTTTAGCATTAGCTTATGTTCTTTTTATTTAGCTTATTGTAGTTAATCAACAATATTTTCATCAGTGAAACCATTTTCTCTAGCTTTTGTCTCTGTTCAATTTATTTTATTTGCTCACCAGTTTAATTTTCATTCATTGTCAGTCTTTCCAATTTTTATTAGTAATCAAATTAAGGTGTACTGTTAATGAAACCTAAGGATTCATAGTCAATTGATTAGAAGTTAAGGCGCAAATCTCATTATAGTTTGAAAACACTTTAATTTCCTGACACGCTCGTATTCTAAAATTTTTGTAGCAAACATAAATTTGGCACGCTCCGTGGGACGCGTTTGATCGCTACTGCTTATGGAAACTAGAAGTAAAAAATCTAAGGAGTCTCAAGGCTCAGAATCTGTTGCTCCAAATGAGGGGCAGGAAAGATGAGTTATGCCCATTGTGGAACACATTTTAAATTTAACACTTTCTCACCAGGCTGGAGAGGAAGAGGAAAGAAATAAGAGCTCATCTAGATCAAGTAACAGTTCACCTCCTAACAGTTCTAACTTGTCCGATGTGTTTAGATCCTTAGTAAAGGAAATGGTTCAAAAGTTCAAAACTAGTATAGCTGAACATTTAAAGCAAATGACTGAACAAACAAAGAGCCAAGCCAGGGCCATTGTTAAAGAGATGACTCAACATTCTACCTTTCAGGAGAGAGGAGAGTCAAAGCAACAGGTGGTGGTGCCTAAACAAGACCTTGTCTATATACCTGCTAAACAACCATCTGGTGAGTTCGGGGGGCAGTGCTCTGGAAACAACAACCGTGAGGAAGGTGACTTACACTGCCCACAAGTTCAGATTGAGGTAAGGTATACTCTCCCTCACCTTAGAGAGGAAAGGAATCTAGGCCTTAGGGCCGGAGGCCGCACCAATGCCAGAGCTACTATTTAAAAGTTTTTTGCCCACACCAACCCTACTAATCAACCTAGAATATATGGAGAATCAATACCTATCACTGGAGGCTTGGGAGGTAGCTCCTATGTACCCTATAGATTAGGTATGAATATGGAACAACCAACCATTTGACTTTTATGTAGACCTATGGATATAGAGGCAGTGAGGGAGGTAATACAAGAACTATATAGGTCTGGCTTCGGACAAATAAGGCATCCTGAGTTTCACAAGCCCTATCCAAATATAATTGATAGGGAAAACCCTTACCCAATAGGCTATAAATGTAACACCTTCCATATATTATGGGTATATCCCATAATATATAGAAAGTGCTACGAACTGGGTGGCCTTAACTTGTTTTAATCTCATTTTATATTCTAAATTGGGCCTATAAGGCCTTCGTCTCATACATCTAGTTGAACTATATATTTTTTCTTTTACTTTACATCATATTACATAATTACATGTTACTAAATATAATATTTACATCATTTTTATGAATGCAATAAATAAATGCATGATATAGATGTGTTGACCCCAGATCTGGTCTACATGGTCTCTTCTACATAGGCTTAGGTATCTCCACTATCAACTTCTATATTAACTCTTTATTAACTCCATGACTTGCGCATATATGAAACACACTAAGCTACACATGGCATAATAGTACACATATGCAAATCAATATAACATGTAACATATAGTTTATGGCATGTAATCACAACAGTGTCAAAGCAATAGTTCAATACTCATACATAGTCATATATTCATTTATTGTCTCTTTTATGCATATTAATATGATATGTGGATCACATCTTTTGTCTTTTACTTTAATATTCTCATTTATTAACCAACGCATTGACCTCTTAGAGACTCGAACATATATTAATTCCCGAAGTAACATACAATTTCTTGTAATATTTTTATTCATATCACCATAAGCTTCATTTTATTCTATAATCACTGCCTCAAACTTTTTTTTTGTCATTAGCCCAAATCTTGTTCCCGAACTGTTCGAATGTGAGGTATGGAATAGGTGTGCTCCATGAGCTTAAGCCACTCTACTTTCTATGACTTCCCGTCAAGAGCACTCCACGAGCTTAAGCTTCCTTGATGTATCATGATATATCTATGTAAATAAGACTAAAGGCACTCCACAAGCTTAAGCCACCTTATCTAATTATGATATATCATCTGTATATATCTAGGATCAATGGCACTTAACAAGCTTAAGCCACCTTGTTCCTAAAATATATAACTGGTTTGGAACCATAAATCCCCTTAATGGTGCACCATTTATCCTAATTATAGTCCACAAGTAGAAAAATGAGCATTTATATCAAAGTATCTTCTCTTTTTAAATCACATTCTTTTTTGTTTCCATCTTGTTCATATAATATATACATGTTCACATATCACATTTATACATATCAATATGCTTTCATACATTTTTACATCATACTTTGACATTTGGGCACAAATGACATGTAATAAACCCACCAAACATCATTTAAACATAAGTCATTATTGTTGTGAATAGTGTTGTCACGGCCATAACAAATATGACTGGCCATGACACCTGGGCGTGAAGGATATTGGATCAGCTTTCATGGCTATAACAGTTTCAACATAGTTGTAACGCCGGTTGTGAAAAGTCATAACTTGTGCCTATAGTCAAATTTTATCAAAATTCCACTTCTAATCACTTCTTCAACATGCATAGATATCATCCATGGTTATTGGACATAAATAAAAATAAGTTATTACAACTCAAATCATTACCCAAAATGTGGTCATAACCAAGCTCACAACTCAAGCTTTACATATACATTGTTTACACATTGGCACATTTGCTATTCTCTTGCTTATTAACATATTTAAGCATATTCAAATATTCTAATTAACTTCTTTAACATTTTATCATGTCATTTTACACTTTTATATTTTATAGTTTCACATTGCTTATTCAATAAAGATGCTCAACACCATTATTGCACATAACTCAACTTTTACATACATTTATCATTTTATACGTTTTAGCATACTCAATAAATTATCCTAACCTTTATCACCTCTCATTTTATTAGCATATATTCCAATAAACAATCATCATATGCCAATATAACAACTCATAACTTGTTGATTGAGGAACTTACCTTGATTATATCGTTCCTTTCGGCACCTTAAACACCTTCATTGAACTTGTGTATTTACCTATCTATCAATATTTAATATTGACATATACATACCATCCAAGTTCCATAAAGCCATTATTTATAAAATCCTCCTATAATCATATTCATCTTAATCATTCTTAGCTCACTTCTTCTATCATTAATCTTAATTCATGTCATTTAATATTCATTATCATTACTTATCAAGCCATTAAGCCCTTAAGCAACCTAGCTCATTATCATTTAATCATAATTTTGGTCTACTATACCTATACCATTATTAATCTATTATCTCTTTCCATTTCCATCTTGATTTCCAATTATTTTTAATTAGCATGTCAATTATCACATTTTCATGACATTCAACATATTAAAGATGCATATGTGTACTTACCTTTATGAAGCCAACTCAAAATCTAAGTTTTAAGCTTGCCTAGCCTCCTTGGTGGTTAATTCCACCTTTCAAAGGCATCATCTAAACATAATCATAATTATTTCTCATTAACTCAAGCTATATCTCAATTCTCAAACTCTGACAACTATGTATAATCATAAATCTAATTCCATAATTCGCAAACTAAGGTTATTATGCAAGTTTTCAACTCAATATCATGGTATCTCACTTCTAATAACTTTAAAAAAACATAAATATATACAAAATCCAAACCACCTTTCATCTTTTATGACTTTCCAACCAAACAACACAATCTCTTCATATAATTTCATAATCATAGTAAAGAGATGGAGTTCTTGTGCTTTCTTACCTCTTAATGGCAGAATACATACTTGGTCATGCAAGGAAGCTCGTGGTCCCTTTTGCACCAATTTTCTCTCTCTTCTAAACCTTCACTAAAGTGGATAATTTCTTCAAATCTTGCTTTAATTGCGTTCTCTCTCTTAATTTGGTGTTATTTCACTCAAAACCTATGAAGAATCACTCTCTTAATGTTTTTGGGTGTATGTGATCTATTATTAGGGTTTGAGAAAGGAAAAGTTGATAAAAATGGTTATAAGAATGTGGAAAAAGCTTATATACAGATTTTTCATGGTCATGAAGGTTCCTTTTCATGAAAAGTTATTGTAGTAATCGACCTTAAATAGTCATGTTTATCCATGAAATTCGACTGTCACAGCCATGACATCCCCTTGTCATGGTCATGACACTTTAGTTTTCATAATTATTTATTTATTTCGTCCCTTTCTCGAAACCGAAGCCAAAATCGACCAATATACCACAAGTATACCTTATATATGCTTTCATATTCCTCCAATATACCTCTCATATATTCTCAAAACTTATTCATATATAGTTTCTAAGCTCTTATTGGCACAATAATTTCTAAGCTTTTATTGGCAGGCGTTACAATATAATACTAGATTTCACACTTTTCTCTAGGGAGGATGAGCAACCCACACTAGAACACATTGTCAGGTTCACTGTGCAGTGAGTTGGCTAACTATGAAAATTTTACATACTACAAACTCAAGTTGTTTCCCAACTTTTTAATTGGTACGGCTTTCACATGATATGTTACACTCCCTAGAAATTCCATATTAACATGGCAGGAAATGGAAAGACAATTCCATACTCAATTCTGTAGGGCCGAACCAGAAGTTTGTATTGCAAAGATCTCTAGAATAACCCAAAAGAGTAGAAAGATGACTAACCTTTTCATTGCTAGGTTTAAAAAGATGAGGAATTGGTGCAAGATCCATTTGCCCAAAATAGAGTATCTAAAAATGACTCACGGAGGCCTTGACATATAGTTGAGGAAGAAGTTATATGGAATAAAGTTCAGAGATTTTTATAAGATACCTGCCAATGTCTCAAAATATAAAGAGCTCTTTAGGGAGGAAAACCACATAAGGAAGACAGCCCTAGGGATATACTACCAAGACGTAATACCTGAGGTTGCTATAGCTGATTTAATTAACACTAGTTCCTATATATGTCCTATGTTAGTAAAAAAAGACTCCAGACCTATGGAAGAAGAATCAAGCCTCAAATAACCAGCCCCAATACATATTTGAAGTCTCTAAGACTGAGGAGATCTTTAACTTCTTAGTTAAAGAGAAATTTATGAACTTCCCTCTAAAATACCAAGTGCTATCTAAAGAGGAATTAAGAGGCAAAACATACTGTAAGTGTCACGATTCTTGGAATCATAACACTAACTCTTGTTTGGGTTTCAAAAATGTGATACATGACATAATCAATAAAGGAATACTTAAGTTCCTTAAAAGGAAGCAAGCTATGGGAATTGTTAAAGACTCATTCCCATCTGTGGCCTCTATGAATACGACATCATTTGATCTTAGGTCCTTTCTGGATGTTAAGAAAAGGAAGGAAAATGAAAGGTTAGCATCAAACCCTAAAATTCATAAGATTTGGATAACTAAGGAGCTTTTTTTATAGGAAAATCTAAAGGTCCAAGTGCACAAGAGTAAGGGACAGGCCCATCTAAGGCCAGCACTAGGAAGAAATGAGGTAAGGGATAGATGCTCTTTAAAGCATGAGAAAAGGGATTAGGCTTACCTAAGGCCGGTTCCTGAAAGAATGCTTTAAGGAGCAGACGTTCACCGAAGAGAGAAAAGCAAGAAACACCTAAAGAGTACTTAAGCTCTAAGAGGTATTCAACCAGAGAGGAAAAGTTGTTCACTTGAGAAAGGTTTATAGTGCCACCCTCAGTACCAGCGGAACAATAGTGGCATAGAATTCAACACAAAAAATTCCCAAGCATTGACAAAAACTCAAAAAAGAAGGCTGCAGAGACAGAACGCAGTTGAGAAAAAAGAGAAAGTTACCACTGTTGATGTAGAACTTGAAAAAAAGATAGAACCCACTGAAGAAAAGCACGAGGAAGTATCAAAAGTATAAAAAATAGAGATTAAAAAAACCAAGTTTGGGAGGAAATCTATGAAATATATAGAATCAATGGGAAGCTTAAATGAACCAGAGCTAGAGTGAAAAACCATCTAGGTAGGTAATATCCCCATTTACTCTCCAATGTAATGTTGCTTCACTAACACTTTTGTTCAAGTCAAAAGAGAAGGATGGCATCAGGAAGGAAGAAGCAGTAAGTAAGGGCTCATCAGGGGAAAGAACTATGGAGGTTACTATTCAGACAACCGAGAATGACTACTCTCAAAGGGTGATCCTAGAGAAACCTTCACTAAAGATGACTAAACACATAAGACCACTGTACTTGAAAGCCTAACTAAATGGTAGGCCAGTCTCTAAGGCATTGGTGGACAATGGGTTAGCTGCCAATGTGATGCCCTTGAGGACATTGAGAGCTCTGAGGAGGACCATTGATGATCTTATCGACACTAAGGTGGCAGTTTCAGCCTTCATTGGTAAGGTAACTAAATCACTTGGGTTATTGCCTATAGATATCACTATTGGTAGTAAGACATCTCTTTCTGCTTTTTTTTTTTTTTGTAAATTGTACTACTAGTTATAATGTTTTGTTTAGGAGGGATTAGAATTAGTGTGTTCCATCATCGCTTCACCAGTTTTTAATATTTTGGAAAGGAAATGATATAGAGATTGTGTGGGCAGACAAATAACCCTTTATTGCTTCATCAAGCTCCATTGAAATAGTATACTATGTTGACTTGTGTGGGCCCATCAAGTTCATAAGAAGGAAGAGGAATGGCTCACAAAAGGTTATGTATATGGAAGGAGGAGCTAAGTCTGAAAAATTTCCAAAGACTACCATCATGCCTTTTAGGCCGATCAAGGAGACAATCATTGAGGAGATGATTGATTAAATACAACCAAGAAGAGTTGGCGACAGCTGCAGCCACGATATTTAAGATGCAAATGCAGCAACTAGTACATAGAGTAGATAGTAAAGAGTTTTGTGAAATTGATAGAGCAGAGGTAATATTTGAAAAAGATCCAGATGAAGAGTAAGAAATTCAAATTTATGAGCTTAATCCAGCTCCCCCAAAGTTTAAGGACAATGGAATAAGTCCATGACCCACTGGAGGAAATAAATCTCGGCACTCATAAAGAGCTGAGAATTGCTTATATAAGTTCTTTGTTGTATCCAGGTCTAAAGAAAGAAATAATAGAAGTTTTGCGGAAATATAAAGATTGTTTTGCCTGGAGCTATGAGGAGATGCCAGGACCTAACTGAGATCTTATTGAGCACCAACTCCCTATCAAGCTAGAACTCTACCCATATCAACAACCAGTAAGAAGAATGTCCAAAGAGGTGGAATTGAAAGCGAAAAAGGAGATAGAGAAATTGCTAAAAGCTAAATTCATCAGGCCAACAAGGTATGTACAATGACTTGCTAATGTAGTTCATATTGTTAAAAAGAATGGAAATTGCATGTTTGTATGGATTTTAGGGATTTAAATATAGCTACCCCTAAGGACATGTATGTGATGCTTATTGTGGATATGCCACTGCAAGAAATGAGATGTTGTCATTTATGGATGGCTACTCTAGCTACAACCAGATACCGATAGCTGAAGAAGATGTCCCTAAGACCGCCTTCAGGTACCCTGATTCCATTGGGACATTTAAATGACTGGTCATGCCTTTTGGTTTGAAGAATACTGGTGCCACCTACCAAAGAGCAATAAATGTCATATTCTATGACATGTTGGGACACCATATGGAGATCTACATTGATAGCATAGTGGTGAAATCCAAACTGGCCTATGAGTATGCTGAGCATTTGAGAAAAAGTTTCCCGAGGATGAGATAGCACCAATTAAAGTTGAATCCACTCAAATATGCCTTTGGAGTACGAGCAGGGAATTTTCTAGGATTTCTAGTGCACCAGAGAGGGGTTAAAGTTGATCAGAATAAAGCCAAGGCAATCATGGTGGCCAAACCACCACAGAATAAAAAGGAGCTCTAGAGGTTCTTGGGCTAGGTAAATTACTTAAGGAGATTTATTTCTAACTTGGCAAGGAAGATTAAAGAATTTTCATATTTAATCAAGTTGAAAAGTGAGGAAGAATTCATATGGGAAGATCAGCATTATGTGGCATTTAACAGGATAAAGGAATATCTTACCAACCCTCAAGTGTTGATGCTACCCATACCTGGTCATCCACTCAAACTGTACTTATCAGCCGTTAATGAGTCTATTGGGTGCTTGATAACTCAAAACAACAATAAGGGCCAAGAGCTGGCTATCTATTACTTAAGTCGGATGTTGAATGCACCAGAGATCAAATACTCACTAATTGAGAAGCTTTGTTTAGCTTTATACTTTGCATGCACTAAACTTCAATACTACCTCATCAAATCCAGAGTGTACGTGGTATCTCAAACTGACTTGATGAAGTATATGCTAAACAAACCATTGATCACAGGAGAATTGGTAAGTAGTCCCTAGCCTTATCAGTAACCTCCAGCGATTTAGGCCATTATCGTACATGACCTTAATCGAGCGTGCTGATCCAATCAAAGTCTAAATTTGGACTTATAATAAATTATAAGGCAAAATAAGTAGGGATATGATTAAATGGGAATTAAAATATTGGTGCAAAAATTAAGAAAAAATTAAAATCACTCTATAGATAAAATCAGTATTATCGAAATTGTTGGGGAAAAATTTGTAAGAAGAAGAGAAGTTAGTAGCATAAGAGGAATTTGCCATAATTAAGAATTAGTCAAGATTAATTAAGCTAATCAATAATAGAAAGAAAGATTAATCTAACTAGTGAGACCCATACATTTTAACCTTAATATAAAAGTCAAAAAGAGGTTTTGTACTAAAAAAAACTTCACCATCATCATCATCATCATCATCATCATCATCTTCTTCTTCTTCTTCTCTTTGTTGCCTATTTCCTCCCATATAACCCTAGCCCTCTATTTGTAACCCTATTAAGGTCCTAAAAGAGAGAAAAATATGAGTTTAGACAAAGAAAATACAAGTGATTAAGGGTTTCTACCATAAGAAGCGAGGAAGAAAGGAAGAAGGAAATAAGAGAAAAGGGAAGAGAAGATTGGAAGAACTTTGGCCTACTTGGAAAAATTATCAAAGTGAGTTTTTCTTCTCAAATTCAACCTTATTCCATTTATTTGAGATCCATATGGGTTATTGTTATGTTTGGAATCGATAGATTAGGGTTATTTGGAGGTTATGTCAACTTGTATTGAGACATGTTGGATTGTTGATGGAATGATGAAATTAAGTTATAGGTGATTGTGGATGATAGTTTTGTGGCTTGAAACTAAAGAAATAAGACTTATTAGGATATGTATAAGGTTGTCCAATGAAGGGAAATTAGAGGGGAGAATGTTTAGAAGTGTTTAACGATGATTATATAACTTGAAGATGTTGAATATTAAGGAAAAAGGTATGAACAATAGGGATTGTTTTGTTTGAATTTAATGAAGTTAATGACTATTAAATATTATGAACATAAATAAGGTAAAAAAAAGGAAGAAATAAATATATAGAAAGGAGTATAAAAGCATTGAGAACACTAGACATAATTCATGCATAAACATTGGTTGTATGTGACATTGAATAAAATCTTGTTTGTTATGTTAAGGCTAAACAAGTGGGCAAATAAGTACCCATCAAAAGATGGACAAAGGGAAGAAAAATGTCACCTAATAAGTAAAGTAAGGAGAAGGATAAGAGGATATTTGGGGCTGCTTAAATACGTGCTTCTTTGATAAAAATCTTTCATGACATAATAACCATGAAATGTTGTGTAATGTTTCTTGATGCATGTGGTTTGCAATGTGATATATTAAATTGTTATCTTTTGAATTTTGTATTAAAATTGAGTGAAATGTTGATATTTTTCAATTTGTTTTAAATTTGAAAATTTTAGGCATAAGTATGATTGCATGGGGCTATTGAATTAATTAGTTTGTAATGAGTCCAATAAATACCCTGTTACAAATTCACAAGAATAGTCTTGACGAATTTAATCATAACTTTTGTTATAATAATTGAATTAGTATGAAACTAATTGAATAAAAAGTTAATACATAGTACTAAAAATGTTATGAAGAACATAAGTGGAAATTTGGGCTATAACTAGATCAAAAATTTATTACAAAATTTCGAATTTAGAAAAACCATGTCAATGCTAGGCAAATTTTGGCTAAACACCTTATAGTAAATTGGTCACAACATTTGATAGGAAATTTGGGTTCTATTGATTCTTTTTGAAAATTTAAGTTAAGATAATAAACAAAAAGTTCATACAAGATCATAAGATCTGAATCAAACCAAAAATAGGTCAAAAGTAAGGCTCAAGCCCTAGGCCGAAATCTACTATAAAAGTGAAATTTGTATTTTAGCCTTTTTCATGTGGCAAGATACGTATGTGTAATAGTTGTTAGAATTTTTTTAATCTCATTGGTGCATATGGACATGTAACATATTAATATATAATTTTTGTAATTTTATAGTTAATAAATATATATATTTGCGAGAAGTAGTAAAGGAAAGTATTATTGCAACAATAATGGTAACAATGAAAATAATATCAAAGTCCAAGTACGTCTACTCTAGAACTAGAATAATGGATAGTTTGGCATGCCAATCAAGGGAAAAATAAAATGCGCACGACAAAATATCATTAAAGCCGATAATGACACTATTAGAAAAAAGTTGGTAATGACAATGTTTGTAAAGCCGATAATGATACTATATAAAAAACCAGTAAAAACATTATTTAAAAAGCCGGTAAGATACCATTAAGAAACTAAAAATGACAACCTCATATTCCTATTGATAAGTTCAGACACATATATTATGGACTTGAGTAAAATAAATAATGAAAAAGAAAAATATCTTAAACAAATTTAATTATAGTTAGACTTTTGCATACATATTGAGTATGAAATAATTATTTATACATTGCATAAAAATTGTGATAATATATAAAATTTTATTTGTGACGTATATAGTATGTAAATGTGGCATGAATATACATTTTTATATGTAAGATTTTTATCCTATGAAGTACCACTAAATAAGTAGCTTAGCGTGAATGATTTTTCTCATGCAGGTTCAAAAGACTTGGTAAATTAGGGTAGCTGTTAGAAGAAGAACGGAATCCAGTCAAAAAACAATTTAAAGCCTCAAATCATTTTTTGGTATATTTTGTTAAAATATCGTAAAATATTATTAAAGACTTTTTTTCATGTAGTGTATATATTATGGCATATAACTCTAATATAAAGTATAAAATTTAGGCGTAAATATATATTTTATTGCAAGATATAATATAATAGTTTTTTGTGTGTGCAAAACATTTATTTAGATATATGTATAATTTAAATATAATTAAAAGGAAAAATAATAATATTAAAAGTAAGGATAACGATAAAAAAAAATTAAGTAATTTAATTTAGTGGGTTATTCAAGATAGTTAAGCGGATAATGTCCACTTAACTTGTTGTCCTAAAGTGGGGTAAGCAGTGTTACATTATTTGAGTTTTTACTAATTTATTTCACTAAAAAATCTATTAAAGGACAGGCTCTAGCGGACTTTTTGGTAGATCATCCTTCTATAGAGGTTTAAGAAGGGAAAAAGGCACCACTGGAGATTTTAGTTTGACGGAAAAAGCTCAACCTTGGGTATTGAAGTTTGACGGTTCTAGTACAAATGCATCAACTGGTGCAGGGATAGTCATCATTTCTCCAAGGGGAGCCAAGATAGCCCTCTCCTTCAACTTGGCTTTTGAATGCACAAATAATCAGGTAGAATATGAAGCCTTAATCATCGGGCGAGAAATTTTGCTAGAGCTTGGGGTGGAAGCGTGAAAGTGATTGGAGACTCTCAATTGGTCCTTAGGCAGATAAGGGAAATATAAATGCAATAGTTTAATGTTAATTTCTTACTTTGCTACTACTATCGAGTTACTTGATTCTTTTCATACTGTTGAGTTTAAACATATTCCAAGAGATTTGAACTGGGAAGCTAATGAGTTGGCTTAGATTACCTTAGATATAAAGGTGGAAGAGGGGATGAAGCATAAATTCATTATTATAGAAAAAAGATTTCATCCTTCAATAGCAGAGAGAGGAATTAACTTGGAGGTGTTTAGTATCGATACCAACATTGCTAGAGACTAAAGAGCAGAGATGAAGAAGCATTTGGAAGATCCTCGCAAAAGAGTCCTTTACAGAATTAAGGTTTAAGCACAAAGCTTTATCCTAGTAGGAGATGATATGTACATAAAAGGGTTTGACAGTCTACTACTCTGGTGTCTATCCTTCTATGATGCCATAGAGGTCATGAAACTAGTGCATGAAGGGGTCTATAAAGCT
Source organism: Balakata baccata (assembly GCA_949630135.1). NCBI lineage: Eukaryota > Viridiplantae > Streptophyta > Magnoliopsida > Malpighiales > Euphorbiaceae > Balakata > Balakata baccata. Next base: position 44,162 of record CATIWF010041229.1, read on the forward strand.
CATCAAGCAGGAGTCAAGATGAGGTGGTTGATTAAGCGACACAACTATTATTGGCCGACCATCCTAAAAGACTATATCACTTATTCTAAAGGTTACCAGCAGTATCAAAGATATGGAGGCATCTAGTAAATTCCAACAGCAGAGCTGCATTCAATTATAAAGTTATGACCATTTCGAGGTTGGGCCATGGACCTAATAAGCAAGATATATCCTGCATCATCTAAAGGCCACAACTTTATCCTAGTGGCTACAAATTATTTCATTAAATGGGTGGAGGAAATTCCTTTGAAGAAAATAGAATAGAGAGATGTCATTCAATTCACAAAAGAGAATATCATCCATAGATTTGGCATTCCTCAGACAATTACTACAGATTAATAAACTATATTCACTGATGAGGAGATGAAGGACTTTGCAAAGGATTATGGTATTAAGCTCATCAACTCAATGTCATTCTATGCATAGGTGAATGGACAAGTGGAAGCTTAAGGTGCTTATTGGGATCCTAGAGAAAATGCTAGAAGACAACCCTAGAGACTTGCACCGGATCAATTTTAAACCTTAAGGGCTTGCAGAACATCGAAGATAAGCTCAACTAGGGTAAGCCTATTCTCACAAACTTACGATCATGATGTAGTTATTCCTGTGGAAATAGTGGTCCCATCATTGAGAGTGGCCAGATAGAAAGACCTAACTCCTGGTGAATACACTACTACTATGATGATGGAGTTGGAACTTTCTGATAAAGGAAGACTTCAGGCATATAACTGTATGCTAGTGTAGAAGAAAAAGGTTGCTAGAGCCTACAACAAGAGAGTAAAAAAGAGAAAGTTTGAAGTTGGAGACTTGGTATGGAAGGTGTATCTACCTATTGGCATGAAAGACAGAGAGTTTGGTAAGTGGTCGTCTAACTGGGAAGGTCGGTTCAAAATTCACCAAGTTCTTCATGGGAATGCCTATTGGCTATTTAGTCTACAAGAAGAACCTTACAAGAGTTATATCAATGACAAATACCTAAAGAGATACTTCCCAACCATATAGGAAATGATAGACACAACAGCAGCTGAAGAAATAGAGAATAGACCAACTCAAACAGCCTCCCTAGTGACCTTTTAGATCATTAAAGGTAGTCTAAGTTGTTTAGGCCGTACTAGTAGGTCTAAAGGCCATTGTATTATCATAAATAGCCTAGCTATCTTGTACATATAAAATTCAATCAATAAAAGTAGGCCTTAGGGCCACTCATTTTCCATTTCAATTTATAGATGTCCTATAAGGGTCTAGCACACAACACACCCAAAGGTTGGCTTAATGCCACCTTGACCATTAAATGCAATATATGGCTGTGGTGCATCTGTGCCTATATCCAGTCAATAATATCAATAGGTTGACTCACTTGCCACCTTTCTCATTAATGCAAATATATGGTTGTAATGCATTTGTGTAATTGTGCAGTGAATCCATATGTTCAATCATTCATCATCAAGCAATAATATCAATAGGTTGGCTCACTTGTCACTTTTCTCATCAATGTAAATGCATGGCTGTAGTGTCTTTGTATGCAAGTGTTCGATATTTTCATTATCAGATCAAACATGAAGCATTTCACATAAAGGGTATAACACCCTTCGATATAACTAGATTCTTCTCTAATCATACCAAAGGATGCTAAGAATGCATGAGATTTAAAATGTGTTCAATTTAAAACTTTTCCTTGTATCATAGCCATGATAACTTGAAAATAAAAATCAAATACAGTTTGCAGAAAATTAAACTTTACTTTACAATTTTGAGCTACACCCAGCTCAAAATAAAACAAAAACTACTTAAATCATTTATTATAATTCAAAACTTATGGACATGATATATACATGTATCATCACCCTCCTAGTGCCAGCTTGACCTTTGACTTATTGGGCTCTGTCTCTTTGTCAACTCCAGCTTGTACTCAATCTTGTGTATGAGAGAAAGCCACACATACGCTAAGCAACTAAATGTTTAGTAGTACAATAACAACTTTTAAACTAAACCTCATGTAAGTTTCTTACATATATATATATACACACACATACACTTTTACTAATACACTTACCTCAATCCTAAGATAAGAATTACCTCTTTTCCATATTTTATCCGTTTCTGTTTTCTTACCACCACCTGCCTTGAAAGTAAACACCTATATAATACACATATACACGTATACATATATACAACCACTGCCATATAACATGGTACAACCATTCATTACGCACACTATAACACAATATTGAATACAAACCCAAGATTCATCCGCTCTTGTCACAAACAATAGGAATCAAGGGCACCTTAGTCTTACACAATCAATGGTGAAAGGAGCCCAAATATTGGGACTCAAGCTACTTTGATTCCTTCTTATGGTACCATGCTTTGTTCTAACCTTTTCCGGGCCTGAAAACCCATCCAAAAATTTTATGCATATCATACATTTCAATGTCAAAATATTTCCATACAATGGAATCATAAAATCATTCATTATTAAGGTTCATAACCAATGTCAATCAACTCTATCATGGACCTAAAATTCCCATATAAATATACCATAACATAATTTACTTGAATCTCACCCAGAAGTATCATTAAAAGGCTCAACATAGAGGTTCACCACCACCATCATGGCAGTGAAGCCTGGTGGTGAAAGGTTTTGCCCTTTATTTCAGCAAGCTTCATAACTAGCTTCACCACTAGCCTGGTGGTGAAGGCTGCTGTCCCAAGTTTCTCTACATCCAAAATCATACAAAAAACATGTCTTGTCAACTCTATCTCTAGAACTTCTTCCTCAACTCTACGTCAAGGCCTCTCTAGGCCAGTTTCACATACTCTGTTTCGAGCAAGTGAATCTTGTACCGATTCCTCATCTTCTTAAACCTTGCAATGAAAAAGTCAGTCGTCTCCCCACTCTTTTGGGTTACTCTAGAAAGCTCTACAATACAAATTTCTAGTTCGATAGTGTGGAACTGTCTCTCCATTTTCTGCCATATTAGTATGAAATTTCTAGGGAGAGTAACTCACTACACTGCACAGTGAACCTAGCAATGTGTTTTAGTGTGAATTGCCCATCCTCCCTAAAGAAAAATGTGAAATTTGGTATTCTGTAACCTCTTAGGTAAGGGTTCTCCCTATCAATTATATCTGGATAGGGCTTGTAAAACTCAGGGCGACCTATTTGTCTGAGGTTTGGCCCATATAGTTCTTGCACTGCCTCTATATCTATTGGTGCTGGCACTAGAACTAGTACTATTACTGGTGCAGGTGCGTAGGTCTGCATAAAAGTCACAGGGGGTGGTTGTTTCCTATTCATACTTGATCCATAGGGCACATAAGAACTGCCCCCAAGCCTCCAGCGATGAGTATTGATTCTCCATAAATTCTAAGTTCATTATTAGGGCTGGTGTGGGCAAAAAACTTTTGAGCAGTAACTCTAGCATTGGTGCGGCCTCCGACCCCAAGGCCTGTAGTCCTTTCTTCTCTAAGGTGAGGGGGAGTGTACCTTGCCTCAGTCTGAACTTGTGGGTGGTATAAGTCACCTGCCTCTTAGTTGTTGTGTCTAGAGCACTGCCTCCGAGCTCACCGAATGATTGTTTTGGTTCTCCTTTCTCCTTGGAGGCAGAATGTTAAGTCATCTCTTAAATGACAGCTCTAGTCTGGTTTTTGTTTATTCAGTCATCTGCTTCAAATGTTCGGCTATACTAGTTTCAAACTTTTGAACCATTTCCTATACAAAAGGCCTGAACACATCGGACAAGTTAGAACTGTTAGTAGGTAAGTTGTTATTTGGTCCAGATAGACTCTTATTTCTTTCCTCTTCCTCTCCAGCCTGGTGAGAAAGTGTTAAATTTTCAATTTGTTCCATAATGAGCGGAACTCGTCCTTCTTGCCCTCTTGTCGGAGCAACAAATTCTGAGCGACTCTTTAGATTTTTTACTACTAGTTTCCATAAGCAGTAGTGATCAAACATGTCCCACTGGACGTACTAAAAATATGGTTGCTGCAAAAAAAGGAAAGTGCAAGCATGCTAGAAAATTAAAATGTTTACAAACTAAATATAAAGATTGCACCTTGACTTCTAATTAATTGACTGTGAATCCCTATATTTTCTTGACAATACACCTAAATTCGATTACTAATAAAAATTAGGGATATTGACAGTGAATAAAATTGAACTAGTGAGCAAAGAAAATAAATTGAATAGAGACAAAAGCTAAAAAAAATGGTTTCATTGATAAAAATATTGTTGATTAACTACAATAAGGTAAACGAAAAAAACAGAAGCTAATGTTAAAACTGATGCTAAGTGAACTTAAATTGAAAATTGAATTTGAATAGTTGTTGTTTGTGTCTTGATTGAGTGGTCATTTTCTTTCCTCTTTCTTGTGAATACTTCTTCCTTCTTATAGCACTGGGCAAAAAATAATTGTAAACCACGTTCTCCACTCTCTGTCACTTTCTCCTCTACTATTTCTAGTACACTACATTTTTACAGTTTTTTTTCCACTTTTTCCTCAACTTTCCAATTGCTGTGATTCACAACGTTTTCCATGAATTTTCTTTTGACTACAACTTCTAAAAATATCTAATCACTCTATGGACTTGAACTTTAAAATTTTCAATGAGCTTAGACTTTACTCAACTAGGCCAATAATAAAAATATAGTGCAAACAATCACATTAATAATATTACATAATTATTGTATATTATTTTAAATTATAATAAAATCAATTATGAATAATTGATTGTTACAATTGGCCGCCACCATTGATGCTAACAGTTGATCATCACTATTAAACCAAACAAACTCTAAACCTAACCTAATTTAATTGAAATAAATTGAATGAAAAAATTAATATAATCGATTCCTGTAATAGTTATGAAAATGGTAGATAAATATGCTGCAAATACTACATAATAGAACTATAATTTCATCTAAAAATATATATATAAAATAATTATTTTAAATTCAAATTAAATTATCTATGATAATATAATTTTCCTGCACATTTTTAGTAGTGTAAAGAAGTAACTTTATATCTGAGAGATTTAACAAAACAAAAAAAGTAAAGATATTATAATTTTGAAAATAAGAACAATTTTGTACAAAAAAAATTAATTACTTTCACATTTATGTATTATAATTTTTTTAAATAACTTTAATTTTAAATTAAATATATTATAAAATTAAATTTGACAATAGTAAATTATAAATAGTAAAATGTATAGTTATACCTAATTTAGATTAAAGCAAAAAATCGTATAATTATAGCCTATTCAAATTCGAGCAAACCAAGATTCCAAGCAAACAAAAATACAATTTATAATTTTCACTATCAAAAAATATTAAAGATATATAAATATTAAAGATCTAATTAATAACATTCAATTTTTAATTTAACAGTTAGAAAAAAAAATATTAAATTTAACCGTAAATATTAAAACATTATATATATATATATATAATTAGTAGGTTTTTTTATTTTTAGATATGGTAAAAATAAAATATATAGTCATATCCTGATCTAAAGGGCATGTCATATTATGGCATGCCACGTAAAATGTAGGGCCCGCATGTAAATCAAAGGCCGCGGACAAAACAGAACAGAATTTGCGATGTTGTCATCTGTTTTTTTTTTTTTTATTCCTTTCATTAAATATTAAATAAAAATTAAAAAGAAGAATATTTATTCCTCTTTTTTATTGGTTTCCCAGTTCCCAAACAATACAAATCTCTTTTGAAAACAAAAGAAGATGATGATGGGTTGTGTTGCGTGCTCCTTCAATCAATAAACCGATACGGTTTTTGCCGACATTTTTTCTTAAACCCAACTTCTTCACTCATTACTTTCTCCTTTTTCCTCTCTCTCCGTAGGCGGTTTCTTGGTAAGTTTTTTTTTTTAAATGGGTTTTCTTCTTTCGAACAACCCAGAATCAGTTCTTCCTTTTACCTGATTCTGGGAAAATTAGATTTTTTAAAAAAATATTTTTGAAGGTGGGTTTGATTTTTCTTCTGCATGCTGCTATTTTATTTTTATGTTTCTGTGGTGTCTTATCCACCAATATTATTCAATGGTTTCAGATTTTCATTCATATTTGTGGGTAACTATTGTGCGTTTAAATTTATGGGTTTTTACTTTTACTAATTTCATTCCTTTGGATAACGAATTTGTGGGCTTCGTTTGTAATTTTCAAAAGCTTTCTGATTGGTGATGATTTGCATATGTTTAAGAGTGTTGATGTTTTTGATTTGTTAATATATTACAAATTTGCAGAAATATCATGGCATATCAGCAGTTGGGCGAATTTAATTACATGGCGGATGAAGGAGAAATGGCAGATGAGTTCGGCCAAGTGGACCAAGTTAACTATGCCGGTGAAGGCAGTGTGGAAATGGAAGCAGATGAATATGACATGGTGCCATCTCTTTCCTCTCATTTCATTAGTTGTTGCATTATTTTATTTATTCTGTTGATTTTAATATCTTCCTTATGATGAGAAAAACTGAATTATTGCATTTGAGGCAGCTCACCAAGGTGACTGATACAACATCTGCCCAAGCTAGGAAGGGCAAAGACATCCAGGGTATTCCATGGTTGAGACTGAACATAACGAGGGATAAGTATAGATTGACTAGGCTTGAACATTACAAGAATTATGAGAATATCCCTTTATCTGGTCGAACTGTAGATAAGGTTTGTTTCTTTTGTTAAAAAAAAAAAATAGTATTATTATGATTCTTTTTATTTTCTGATAAATTTGGTAATAGAATGGTTGTATTGATCTTGTTCTTTTAGGAATGCAAACAAATGGAAAAGGGAGGCAACTACTATGAATTCTTCCTTAATACTAGATTGGTTAAGCCCACAATTCTTCATTTTCAGGTTTGTGGTCTGTCAGGTTTTTTTCCATGTGTTATTTTACCTGTTTGGTAACTCAGTGACCCTCTCTTTCTCTGGTTTCCAATGGCTATGCAGCTCAGAAACTTAGTTTGGGCAACATCTAAACATGATGTCTATCTCATGTCTAACTATTCAGTCATGCACTGGTCATCATTATCTTGCAATTTGTCTGAGGTCATCGATTTTGCCGGACATATAGCACCTTCAGAGGTATTATGTTTACTTCTATGCTTATTTTCAATTCTTAATAGTTACTTGTGAACTTTGATTTTTGTGTGTGTGTGTGTGTACAAGCATTTGCACATCTTGTTTGCTTATGCTTAATTGCTTGTTAATATAGAAACATGCAGGAAGTTTGTTAGAAGGTTTCACACAGACTCAAATCAGCACTTTGGCAGTCAAGGATAATTTTCTTGTTGCAGGGGGTTTCCAAGGAGAGCTTACTTGCAAAGTGAGTATTGGCAAATCTTTCTATAGTCATACAATGTTTACTAAGTTATGCTGCTTAGTTCTTTTGAATATATAGTACATTTCTAACAAAGAAATTCACAATCTGTTACAAGTCTCAGCATTTAAGGGGAGTTAATTTGTGTCTATTATGTCATGTTGAGACAACTTCCTCTATTCATGTGCTGTATTTTTTATAAACTAAAAGCATTTAGCTTGCTTTTTGACCTTCTTTCTCTTCTGTGCCTGCACAAGCAAACCACCTGCAAGCTCTATATTTATCAAAACAATCAAAATCAAACCAAACTATATGTTAATTTAGAAATTTTCCAAACCAAACTTAAAACCATGTAAATGAAAAGCTTCTGTTTTATTATTATTTTTTGTTCAATTTGATAAAATATATAAAGTGATATATAGCAACTCAGAAAATAGATTGCTCTTAACATGTTAGAAATCAATTACAATGGCTAAAACACAATGTGATGAGTAATTGGCAAGGTAATAGCTCTTTTTATGTGAAGTATGTTTGATTAACAGTTAATTTGTGATGTTTGATAAATATTTACAAATAAAAATGAGATATGATGTTTTTATCATATTATAAGTCAAGAAACATAAAATGTGACATACATGAAAAATGATAGGTGGCCATACATAACATTGAAATCACACTTGGAAAGGGTGGACAATTAGCTAGAGCTGCAGGTGCTGTAGCGAAACTGATTGCAAAAGAGGGTAAATCAGCCACATTAAAATTACCTTGGGGGGAGGTTGTAATATTTGTCCAGGGTATGAGTTTTGATTATTATTGGACATTTTTTAAGAATCAAATCAATTAAAAGTTATTCGCATGTATATTATATTTATAACAAAAATAGTGAAATATAATTTAGAAATATAGAGCTTGTGGGTGGTTTGCCTTGTGAAATACATAAACCACATGAACCAAACTGAATATGTCGGGTCACTAGAATTCCAAACCAAATCTACAAAATAGATTAAGTAACCAGAAAATGGTATGGGTTGGTTTATTTGGTCAATTTGATGTATAACCCTAGACCCTAGTACATGCTTTGTGCATGGATCTTGGAATAAGTTGGTTTACTTCTGGCAATTTGTGATTGAGTCACTAAAGTTGAGTGAATCCAGGGAACAAATGTTTAGGTGAAAGTGGATATTCAGCAGCAAAATTGTTGTCTTTGTATAATAAATTTCATGCTTTTTCAGTTGGGGAAAATGGTCTTGCTGGGTTTTAACAATAAGTGGACAACTTTTGGTTTAGCGGAACATCATGTTGATCCACATACTGTGTAATTTTTGATATTTTGGATGAGACTTTAATATTTTTATGAATTAGCACCTCCATGGTTGCTTATAAACAACTAATTATATGTTTTATAACTTCTTAATAAAAACAAAGATTTTCTTTAAACAACAATTTTCCTAAGGGTTCCAGAAATGATGATGCATGGTTCATGGTTGCTATAACTGTTTTTCTAAAGGGAACTACTGAACCATAGTTTTTCAGATGAAAATGATAAAAATGGTCAAGGGGCTGGTTTGTGCCTCATGAATCATGATTGCTATTGATATAATTAGTTGTTTCGTTCTTTTAGGTTTTTATTTATTTTCATTTCATGATTGTTTGTGGCATTTTGCTGGCAGATGTCATGGAAACTAATGGAAATAGATGTTTTAGCTCTAAGTATAACTAAATAAGTATATAAAATAAAATCACAAAATAAATGTTTAGAGCGCTCTCTTGTGTGCATGCGTGTGTAGTGAATGTATGTGTATGCCCACAGGAACTACTATATTGGCTGTATATTTGTGCATTTGTTTGTGAATGTAGATAAATGTTTTTGATAAGCATATTTTTTATAATAATTTTCTAAGACTCCCCATTTATCTGTTGTTACAGCGTTTGGATAAAGAAGGCATTAGCTTTTGTACACGCGCTACGTACGATGATAATGCCATAACCAATGCTGTTGAGATATATGAAAGCTTGAGGTACTGTTACTTTGGGTTTGCCAAGTATGATTAATAATATTGTCTGCAGTGAGTGCAGTTGAATATGGAAACTGTTTTGCAGGGGTGGGACCCATTTCATGGCATCAAATAATGACTGTGGCATAAGAGATTATGACATGGAGAAGTTTCAGCTTCTGAATCATTTTCGTTTTTCTTGGCCAGTGAATGTGAGACCTTAACACTTAGACAACTTACGATATGATTATTTGATTTTTTTTTCAATTGGTTTATGTATAAGAATTATGCGCACTTTTACCTTTAGCGAAGAACAACTCTGAAAGTAGGGTCTGCAGAATGGGAGATAGAAGCTTGCACTTAGCTTTTCTTATTAACTAACATGCAACACAGTGTTTGATGAGAGAGAAGGGGGTTGATCTTGAAGCCTTAAATCATTGGGAATGCTTCAAAAGTTTTATTTGGAACCAATAAATATTAATTGCATCCAATTAGCTTATTTGAAACTCAAGTTCAAAGTTGTGTACCTTTGTTATACAGTTATTGGGAGTAAGCTAGCAAATGAAATTTACACACAGATCATAAATGTGAAAAGATAAAACTAAATAACTGACGTGCCTCCATCGTGTGTTTGGATTTCAAAAGCGAGCAAGAATTATTAGATGAATGTCTCTATCTGTGTTTACTGTTATCTATTGATGGACTTAAATGGCTGTGATTACTCTGTTTTGACTTCAAGTTTCATGACTCATTTAGTTTATTTTGATGCAGCATGCGTCATTGAGTCCTGACCGTAGACTGATTGCGGTTGTTGGAGATCACTTGGATGGATTATTGATTGATTCACAGAATGGGAAGGTACATAAAGTTTCGTGACGTCAATTTAATTATTTTTTGAGTCATTTCGGTATTTGAATGCACTACTGGTTCTATTTCTGTACAAAGGGCTTTTGTGCAATTAAACTGCAACACTATGAGGAATTCAAGTAAAATGCTAGCCTACACCCTATCTTCCTCCCTTTTTCCCCCAAAAGATCTGTTCACATGGTGTCTGAAACATGATAGATTTCTTCTCTTATGTGGAAAAACAATTAATTATTGGATCAGAAATCTTCCTCAAAAAAAAAAAAAGAAATAAGGGGGCATGCAGTAAAACAACTCTGTAATCCTTTTAAGTTGGTTTTTTTGAACTCATTGTCAGCCAAACTTTGCATTTATAGTGAGGCCCTAATTTAAGAAACATTCCGATAAGCTTGATAATGAACAATACTTTTAGAAATCCTACATCATGTTCATATATATACACTATAGATGTGAAAACCAATGCTGCCAAGAAATTTTTGTTTTCTTTGTCTTTTTGAAAGCCTAAATTGAATTGAGATAAATTTCAATGACGTATGTGAAAATCCCTTGCCAATTAAATATTGCAAAAAGCTTCTACCAATTTAAAGTATATGTAACAGATTGTTTATTTCGATTCTGTCCTTCAATGGCTATGGCAGAAGTGCCTTTACTAGGGAAGGAACTTTAGCCTTTGATATGCAATTAGCCATAAGAAAACAGCTGGGTTTATATCTTTTCCTTCTTCTCAGTTAAAGCTGGGCTGGCTGGCTCCATCCTGAGATGCAAAATTTACAAAACTAAAACCTTTTGTTCTGTCAAAGACCCTGTTGGTTGCAGTTTTGGCTGGGATAAAAACCTGAAATTCATTCTCCAGTTTATCAAATATAACCAATCTAGGCAAGGAAGCTTTATGGTATTTAGTCAAGTAACCTCAAGGTTTCCTTCAACAACTTCACCATACTAACAAAAAGCTTCAGATGATCCATTCTGTAGTGTAAAATGACAATTCTGCAACAAAGCAATTGTATTTTTATGGGAATGCTCTGGGATTAACTGCTTGTTCAATATACATTTAAACAGCTTCTGTAGATAAAATTGGAGTTTTATAAATGGCAAAATGTTGTCGTTTAGCATGTGAAATGGATATTAACTTTACAAATTGTGTTTAATGGTTTTGCAGACAGTGGCCACAGTCAAAGGACATCTAGATTACTCTTTTGCATCAGCATGGCACCCAGATGGACACGTCTTTGCCACTGGTAATCAGGATAAAACTTCCCGAGTATGGGATATAAGAAACTTGTCCTCTCCTGTAGCCATTTTAAAGGGAAACTTGGGAGCTGTGCGTTCTATTCGCTTTTCATCAGATGGGCAGTTTATGGTGGTGGCAGAACCTGCTGATTTTGTTCATGTTTATAGTACAAAAGCAGACTACAAAAAGCGGCAAGAGATTGATTTCTTTGGTGAGATTTCAGGGGTAGCTCTAAGTCCAGATGATGAGGCATTGTACATAGGAATCTGGGATCGGACTTACGCAAGCTTGCTGCAGTACAACAAAAGGCATACATATGGATATCTTGATTCATATGTGTGATTACTAATCAGATGATTCTTCACAAGAATGCTGAAAATGTTTCTAGTCTTGATTTTGTATCCTTAGTATGAGCTAGTTTAGTTTGTTTGAGTTGAGATAAAAGACTATAGAATAAGGTTTTGTTAGTGGGGAACTCAGGTCAGATGTACAGGCGACACTGTGATATACTTTGCATAATTTGAAATGAAAGCCTCTTCAGAAGCCCTTATATTTTTTGGATTACAATGAAGGAGAGGGGAAATCAAACTAAATCAAACTTGAGTTTTAGCTCAAGTCTGAATCTACTAACAGACTGTCTTGGATTCAGAAATCCTAGGTTAAAATCATATATAGTACAACTCACTTTTTGATATTATATGAAAATTATAGCAATTATTTTTTTCATTTTCATATTTGGCTTGGAAATTTTGCCAAAAGCTACATTTTTGCTTGTGTGATTTATAATATTATAAAAATCTATCTAATTTTTATAAGATTTGAATTTTTTACCAATGGATTATATTTTGTAGAATATATAGATTTTGATGAATTTTATTTATTGATTTTATAATTCTCAAACTTCCTTTCAATACTTTGTGATTTGGCTTGGAAATCGGATTGGACCAGTTTAATTGTGAACCGGCCATTAGTCCGGTAATAAAAAATCAATTTTAAATTAATTAATTAAATATGAATTTGATCTCTAAAATACATGTTTCTTGGTATCTTGCCTTTGTAAATGTAGATACCTGTTCAATAAAAAAATAAAAAAAAAAGCTGGGTGCAGTTGCATATCATCCTATTGTGTCAATCAAATTAATTTTACTTCAAATGTCTGAATTTGCATCCTATGAACATGGAAAAACAATTTTATTGCACATTTTTAACATATGTTTTTTAAGTTTTTTTCGTAAATTTTAAATTATATTAAATATTTTGCAAAGTAAAAGAAAACCCCAAGCTAATATAATTAAACTAATTAAATTGTGAGTCAGATATCGATTAAATTGCGAACCGGTTACCAATTCAATTCAATGTTCAAACCGATTTAAAGGCACTGCATATAAAATGTTTGATGGCTATAATTCCTCAGGAATTCTCATGCCCTTGTAAGATCTTAATTCATAATTACAAGAAACAAAAGATTATCACTTTTTTTTTCCTGAAAACAGCAGATCATTACATAACAATAGCAACTTACAGTGCCACATTTAAACAAACAGGGAAAAAGATAATGTATCCATATACACAAAGGGAAAATAGGACTATAACCAAGACACTGAAAAACATCCAACTCCAAACTCCTAACATCTGCCTCAAGCCCCATGTCATTTTGATGGTAAAATAACAACAGATATTAAGCTACCAAGAAACAACCAGATTCCATAAGGTGTTGCTCAACAATCACGGCTTGAGCATCTTGCTGCTACTAGCATTGATAGACACAGTTCAGCAAATTCTGCACCATTCGTGTGAACCACAATGGCAGTAAAGTTGCCTTGAGAAACATTTCTATATTCCAGACTTAAAGACAACCCATCACAAACAATCTCCCGTAATTTAATTAGTCCATTCTAGCTCGAAAAGCTTTCCCCAGCCTTGAAGCACCAGTTTCAGAGCCAGTAGCAGTCATCAAATTTCCACCATCGGACATGTAGAAATAGTTGTAGTTAATTCTAGTCACCAGATCAGCCAAATGAGGAAAGTGCCCCACGTTAAGTTTGAAAGATAAAATCTGCACAGTTCAGAAGAAACAATTAATTTGACATATCAATTTAAAAAAAAAAGCGTATTTTATGTGAAGATGCATGCTAGTTCACGAGCTTGAATACATAATACTCTTAACAAACTAAACTTTCAATAAAGAATGCAAAGAAAGAAAGCCAACGTAGAGACACATGAAGATTGAGGATCAGAAAGTGAGACAAAGAGGTGGGAAAAAAGTAGATAGAAGACTACTCTGAGGAGAAAAGCAATGCAATCATCGAACTGTTTCTCAATCCTATCCACTTCCATTTCACATCTGGCCTTCATTGCAGAATTTGCTCCACCACTAATTAATGTCTGCTGTATGGAGTAGAAGTCTAGCGCTAATCCGAGGATGCTGTTGATTCGACTTGCGATCAAGGCCCACTGAATCCAATTGAAAACATTAAATAAAACTAAGCTTTCTTCCAAATGATATACAGCTAAAAAGTAGATTCAATACACTACAAACTACAAAAGAGAGAGAGTTGATGAACCACCAGCTTATCTGGAACCACAAAGCATTGCCTCTGAATTGATAATAAATAGGCCTCATGTACTTCAATGACTTCATCTAGAGATCCAGCCGCTGCCATACCTTCACAAAGTTCATGCCAGGAACTGTGATACACCTGCTTACAAGGTTCTATTAGATACCTAATAGGCTGATAGCAGAAGGTTAAGGATATAATCAGCTTTCACAATGCATGCAGCACAAAGAATCCCCTCTCACATATGCTCATAATGCAGGTAATTTTTAACAAGTTTCATTGCTTTGTCTCCATGTCAAGATTGAACAATAAACATGTACAAAAAATTCAGGAGAAAAAAAATTCTAAAATCTGAAACAAACGGAGAACACAAGAAATGGAAGGAACAGTGTATTAACTTTTCAATGCAGTAAATAAAGCTTCTTTCTTTCTCCTTATTCCCGGATGTCCCAATGTTTACTAGATTAAATTGAGAAGTAGAATAGAAATTAGAACCATTCTTAATGAATTGTACTAAGAGGGCCAAAATATAAGTTTAGAGTTGCTCAAATTGAAGCCTCAACTATGGACCTTACTCATCTTCGCAGTATGAACCAAAAAATAGATATAAATGATATAGGAGGACGAATAAATGCATGATATCTATGCATGTATATGTGTGTGTGTTGACGTGCGTGTACGCCTCTACCAAAAACTAAGACATTATAATGGCGATAACATTGGCATTCTATATATGTATATGTGTGTGTGCGTGCCTCTACCAAATACATTATAATGGAGATAACATTGGCATTTCATTCAAAAACAAACTGGAGAGGCATGCCTTGGGTTTATGAAACTGTAGTAGGACATGCTAAAATTCTGAAAACACAAGAGTCACAGCAAGTTTTTTGTGGCCCTAAAGAGTGAAATCCTACATCAGAAACTCTAGAGGCAACAATATGAATTATCAATTTTGTTTGACATGGCTGCCATCGGCTTCAGTCCTCAACTCTGCAAGCTTTTATATTTTTATCTCCACTACTAAAAGGTCCTCAAGTAGAAATTCCTATATGGCATATATAAATATATAAAGAAAACATGAAGTAATTTAGTACTGTTCTACATTTCAAAATCAATGAAAATCTTAAAATCCATATCTATGCCAACAATATTGTCCTTGTCCACTGATAATTCATAATAAGCCTCCAATATGCCACTCGCGTGCTGGGAAGGGAGAGCAGTCAAAGAGTGTGGGTGGCTGCTGGGTAATTGTGTGAGGGTGGTTCTAGATTGTTCTGGGGTTGGGTTTGTTGAAGGGTAGTTTATAGATTGTCTTCAGAGTTTGTTATACAGGGAAAAGTGATGAAACTATATATAGAGCAGGCTGTTGAGGGGAAGGTATTCTGAGTATTTTGCCAAAAAGGTCCTAGTGACCATGGGAGTGCAAGCCTCTCGAACGCTTGTTATTTTTATATTTCCAGTTCAATCCAGTAGTTTCTTTCGATTTCCTTGGTTTCTCTTGTTGTGATTTTTTTATTCTTTTCATTGTCCACGAAAATAACTTTCACTCTAACAATGGGAAAATCCTTACCCTGTCCATCACATACTGGTGGAAGGCATCCACAAAATGTAGTAGTTTCTGTGCTACTAACCAATGATGCTTGTTGTTATTTGTCACAGTTCCTCTACCCTGAAAGGAGGTTGATAGATAATCAAATTATAATTTATAGTAAAAATGGATTAGTAATTGAATGTGGGATATTCTCCAACAATAGTAAATTGCCCTTAAATAACATCTTCCCTTTTTTTTCAGGGGTGAGCTATATATCTCCTCTAATAAGACAAGTTTATGTGCCCAAATCAATCAAATAATGGCTAAACAGGAACAGCATCTCACAGAAGAAAATAATGAATTAGGGGAGGGGAAAAAAAAAAACCTTCCACATCCACCTTCTGACTTTGTCAAGCACAAATTTAGCCCGCTTGACCTTCAACAAAAACCTCATCACCTAAGATACATATAGAACAGTTAAAGAACAAAAAAAAAAATCTCCATAACAGCCGCCACAAAGCCAAGCAAAGAGAAAAACCTGGTTATACTTGTTAATTGCCTCAGCATTAGCAATAAGCTCAAGTGGCCAGGAGACCTGTCACATGTTTTATGAAATTCCAAACATGAAGAAAATGAAATTCCAAACATGAAGAAAATGATATCGAAATAGATTCAAGCCTTGTTGACCATATAACAGACCTTGTATGTGAATTTCAGAGAATCAAGACCATCAATTCCAAAGCTGTTTGGAGGACTCTTACGAGGTGTTGAGGTGTGAATTGGTGTGCTAGGTAGCTCATCACCGCCATGGTTCTTGGAGATGAACACAAATAATGAATCTGGAGTGCTTAGCAGCATGCTATCAGCAGAGTTCCTTATGGATTCCTGATGCAGTTGAGAGACGTCAATGATATTTAGGCATGAGAATGTTATTACAATACATGTGTCTTTTATCAACATAAGTAGAGACTAGCAGGTAGTTCTGTCATCTGTGCATCATCAAGTAAAATACAGAAGCAAGCTCTCTCAGTAGGAAATGACCTTGGTACAATTTCTACTGGGTGGAGGGAGTGGAATCAGAAAGAAGAATAAATTTTACCACATGCAAGGTACAATGCTTAAATTAAGTTAATAACTGCACCTGCAGTATCAAGTTTAGCTCAAAATCATCATCCCAGGTTTCTCCCTTGTCCAGCTTACTGAAAATCACAGACAAAAAGTGCTGCAGAAGATCACCTGTAGATAGAGTGTAATCAACATATCTGTCAATCAAAACTTTAGAAGTCTATCTGACCAACACAAATCAGAGATCAGACATTCACAACACAAGAAAATACCAGAACCCAACAAGTATATGGCACGCAAAATTGCAAGCTCATCCATCAATCTCCAATCTTTCATCAACTTTGACAATATAAGCTGGCCAATGTAATCTACCTGTGATTGTAAAAGAAGTGAAGAAATTGGACATGTTCATAGCATACTGGCCACCGAAAGGAAAAATAGTAAAGTATTTAATAGATTTAAGCAGTATACCTGCTTCTTGATGTAGACAGTTAGGCATTCCTGCACAATAACTGATGGAAGTGGCATCATTGTTGGTTCAATATTTTGAATCCAGCTAAGAACTCTTGATGCAAGGGTGCTATTCTTCTGAACAGGCAATAGCTCTGACATACAGATGTCGTCCTGTTTCCAAATTACATGTACTATTCAAAAACACTCATCTGCAAATCCCTAATAGGAACAGATATATCAATCTGGGGATACCTGAAAGAAAGGAAGAATGGTTGGAAAAGGAAACAAGTCTTCTAACAGCTTTTTATCATACTGGGAACGAATATACTGAGATTCACCAAACTGAAAACCAAAAGCATAATTTGTTCCTTTAACTGCAGAAAACAGCCCACTCTTGTGATCAAATGCAGCCTGTCGCAAGGCCTCATCATTTAAAGATGGTAGATGGAAACTTTTAGATAGGTTCAAACTTTTCCAGGAACCTTTATGCTTATCTAGTAAACTTCGACACACGGTCACTACTGGATTTTCTGGATAGAATGATCTTTGGAAGGGTAATTCATTCACTAAACCTAAACTCGAATAACCTTCTTTGGCTTCAGAAAAGTCAATTCTATCCTTATTTATAGGCTCTACAAGGGGTGTTTTTTCATGTGACACTTTATCTACCAAGACCTTGTCACAAATATTCTCTGAGCATTGTGGCAAGCTTCCGTCATTCCAACTCCCCATCTTTTCCCTGATCAGCTCAGATGCCAAAATGTGGACTATCTTAGATTTGCATGGATCCTCTTGTAACAGAAATTTAGAGCTGTGATCACCATGGCCTACGAGACCTGCTACTGATAGAGAGAAAATCTCAGACAAGGTTAACCCTTCTGTGGTCTGTTCCCTACTATTTAAATCAATATCATCTTCCGAATCTCTTAAATCATCCATTCCACTGTCAATATTTTTGCCAGATACTGGTGAGGATGAGACAGGAACATGGCAGATCAGCTGCAATGACTTTCCTGCGGAGATAATGGACTTTGCAATGTTCTTAATAAACAATGGACATACTTGAAGTTCCTTCTTGTTCTGATCCTTTCCCTTTACAGAAATTGACAAAGAAACAGAAGCATTTTCCCTCGTTTCCTTTTTGTTATTTGCTAAGGGATTGACAGAAGTTAGTGTAGAATGCTCAACATCGAACTTCCCAAGTTGTATTTGTCTCAATTGATAGCTCTTCTCCCAGAACTCAGACTCATCTACTGAGATTTCTCTGTTAGCATAAAAGAACATCTGTAGAGAGAAGAAGGATAGAAAACAAAGTGTCATTTTATATAGATAGCTTAACTTTCTCAATATTTTAATGTACTTAGCATAGATAGGGTTACCCATAAAAAACGAAAGCATTGACCCCAAAGATGAAAAAACTATTAAGAATTTCCTAAAGGATCAAAATAAAGAATTTCAAGAAAACAAACGTTAAGAACAACAAGCTGGAGTTCAAAACCTCTTTCTGTTGCTGCACCAATAAGATTTTCTAGAAAGAAACGTTTTGTTTTACAAACTTAGAATTCTTGTGTATAAATATGGAAGCTAACTAGATAAGTTTTAGATTTCAGAACATGATAAAAATGTTACAATATCAATTACCTCCTCAAAAGGGTCATCAAGTGTTCCCTTAAAAAGCCAGGAATCAAGACCCTCAATATATGGCAATAAACTCCCAACAAGAATATGAAGCACCACCAAATATGCTTCCTCCTGAAATTAGCTTAAGTTACATGCTTGAATGGTGTAACCCAGAAATGCTCACAAGAAATTGCAAATGAAGACTGATGCCAAGGAGAAGTCACAACCTCACCACCTTGGACAAGACAAAATTCATCCAGTTTCTTGTACAGATAGTCCAGGATATGAACAGCTATTTCAGATGCTGGAATATGGGAATTAGGCTCGAAGTACAATTGGGGAATTGCACCATGCACTATTTGCAATAAGCATTCAGCACCTGAGCAAAGACTAACATCAATACAATTCATCAGCAAAATCAATAAAAAGAAGAAACCACAATCCATGAGAAGACTTCAGCGTCAAATAAGACATGGCTATACTGCTGTCTATGATGGAATGATAAAATGTGGTCTACAAATGCACAAGAGGAAGAACAAAAAGATATAATTATAAGATAACAAATTACTGCCTTCAAACTAGAAGAATAATAACTTGAAGAAAATCAAAGTTGAAGAACTTTAACAAATAAAAACCTGGATAAAGAGCTTGACAATCCCAAGAGGGTGGGAGTGGTTCCAGCATTAGAGTTGCATATTTTTATTTCTTCCTTCAAAGCAATATCTCTCAGCCTCTGTAAAAGCACATTTTCAAAGAAAAGTTGCAAAACAAAAAGACCCATAAGAACTTGACAAGTAAGACCAGATAGTAAAAGAGTTCGTCCGCACACCTCAAGCCACTGAGAAACAGAAGAGGCAAAAGCCCTCACAGTAGGCATATTAGACTCCGACTTCAATCTATTGACATAAATTTGAACTAGTTGTAAACAAGTAGCAGAATACAAGAACTGATTGAGAAGATTATGAAGGCTTGTAAAGGAAAGATGAGTCACATAAATCCCATTTTTGGCAACACGAAAACTCTGTTCAATTGTGTCCCAATAGAAAAGGGAACTGGACAGACCCTGCATCATTCGCAGGACACACCGTAAAACCTCAATTTCACTTGTTTTGGTTGCGCATATAATTGGCGTAGCATAATGTAGTCCGTCACCCAGGATGAAACAACTCTTTGTTTGGGCAGACATAGATGCCTGAAAGAAAAGCGATCCAGAACAAGAGAAAAAGAGAAGAAAAAAATTGATCAAATGTTGAAAAAAAAAACACTAAATAGCAAATGAGCCAGAAAATGCAAAAACCAAAATGATTAAAGAGCAGACACAGATCTATGAGATCAGATGTTAACCTCGCAATTCTCTTGCTCTTCAGGTCTAGAAAAGCGAGAAAATAAGTGAGTGAGATAAGGACGGACAAGTGAGGCAGAAGGACAGAAGGAGCGGTCTGCCAAAGAATGAGGAAATTGAGATTCAAAGGTGAAATTGCATGTGCAGAGAGAGTTACTTATTATAACATATAATCTGCTGGCGAGTGGCGACGGAGTCTTCTGGCACTGGCGGGTGCTGCTGCCGTGCTGCGTGATGGAGGCCGCGGAGTAGAGCGTGCGGAGAAGAGAGTGAGGAGGCGGAGTTTGAAATATCATAAAAACTACACCGTTTTAAGACTCCCATAGATTATTTTTATTTTATAATGTTTTCTTATGAATTTTTTGGATGTTTAACATATTATAATTTTTTTTTACTGAATAACATATTATAATTTGAAGCTATAAACTATTACAGTACATCAACCATCAATCAATTATTAAAAAAAATCATCAATCAGTTTAATTTAATATATAATATAAAACTGAATATAAAAATTTTTGTAGTGATATTTTTAAAATTTGTTTAATTGAAATTAAAATAATTTATTAGTATAAACACTATTATTAGATCAAGTAGCAGTTTTAATTCTTCCGCAATTATTACTTTGAAAAATATACAAATTAATTTATTTTTAATAAATATAAATTATAAATATATGATAATAAAATGTAAATTTTAATAAAATAAAATACCAAATAAAATATTTAATTAAAAAATTAAACTTTAAAAGTTTGATAGGTGTCTAATTGAAAAAAAAAAAGAAATATTAAGGGATTTTTTTGTACTCTAAATTTATACATAATTAAAATATCTCAAGGTTAGATGATTTTTATAGGCTTTTAATCTTCAATTATAATATATATATATATATATTATATGTATATAATTACAAAAAGTATTCCGCATATATTTTTGTAGGTCATTTTTATTATAATAATATTTACTTATTAATACATTTCAAATAATTTTTAATTGAAAAAATTATATATATATATATATATATATATTTCTTATAAAAATTATTCCCTGGGTGCTTTCGCACGTCATTTTAGCTTTTAATGTTTAATTCTTAGTGCATTTCTTACGGATTTGGTTTTATGGTTGCATGTAGATTTTACCACTCGATTCAAATCAATTTGGAACGGAATTTTTTTTAAAAATTAATATAATTTTTAAATTAATATAATTATTTTTTATTACAACAATTTCTTTTAATTACATATACATTAAAAATAAATTTTAAAAAATAAGTTGATTCTTATCCTCATTCTAATAGTTAACCAAATACATGCACAGAGCTGTAAGTGAATCAAAACACGCAGTAAACTATTTGGATCTCAATTAGAAGAAAAATTCGTTCCAAGTCATTTGTCAATTTTAACGAGTCAATCTCAAACTAAATTTGAATTCAAAAATCTTATCGATATTGAGTTTAATATTGTTTGATTCGTTCACTCGCAAAACATATTGATTCAAGAGTTCGCAAAAAGTATTCATTTGAAAACTCACAAATGTATTTATTTAGAAATTTATGAATATATTCGTTTTAAAAGCTTGAAAATATATTCGTTTAAAATTCATTTATATTATATTTTGTTATTGAATTTGAATACAAACTTTCATCATTATTGGTTAACGAGCAGAATTTGAATTTTTGTCATTATTAATTGATGAGCCAAACTCAAATTATTTGTGAGTTTATTAATTTTGAAACGAGCTGAGCTCGAACTAAAATATTAAAACTCGAATCAAACTTGAACTTATGACAGATTTAAACGAATCAAGCCTAAATTTCTCAGTACTTTGCTCAACTCACTTTGATTACAACCCTACATTTCATTTTCATTCTTTAATAAATAAAATAATATATTAAAATCAATAATTTCTATTTATTAATAAATAAAAATGAATCAAATAACATGCTAAAATCAATTCACATTTTCAATGGCTTTCATTCTCATTTGCATTCCCATATTTGAACCAAACATGTCTAAGTTGAGGTGCCAAATTAGTTATTTAAAGACTCGCTAAGGTTAGAAATGACAATTAGATCCATTTTTATGGTGTGGTCCGATCCTAAATTTTTTATGGCAGGGACGGAATGTACATCATCTGGCCTGATCATCACCCCAATATATATATATATATTAATATATTAATAATTTTTAAAAATAACAAAACAAAAATATAACATTTATTTAAAGAAAAAAAAATTTATTTAAAAATAAAGCTAATTCATTAAAATTTTAATAATAAAAATTTTAATATTAAAATAATAAAAAAAATTTAATAAAAATCGGAAATCAGCCAAAAAGTGCAGGCATGAGGATGCACAATTTTTTTCGGAAATAGAATGACTTTTTTGGGGTTAGTGACGAAAACTCTGCCCTATAACTGCCTCGTTGGCACTCATAACTCTAGTCCTATGTCATCCATTTTTCTAAAAAACTGTGTTAAAACGTTAAACAAATGAAACGAGGTGCCGAACTCGTCACAGTTTTATTTTTAACACTTTTTAGATATTTACTTCATAATTGGCCTACATTATTAAAATTTTAATTTACAAAAACTACTATTTTATTTAATAAATTATATATTTGGATGATGTAGATTAATTAAAATTTTGTAAATTCAAATTTTTACCATATGCATTAATTATAGAGCAAGTATGGAATAAAAGTGCTGAAAGTAAAATGCATAATATGATATGTTCAAACTCTTATAAATGTAATTGTTCGTTTTTACTATTCTGTCTTCTTGATAATTTTTTTTGTTTAAATTGTTTATTGTATTTTATTTTTGATTTATCTTACTTTTTTAAAATTTAAAATACAATAAATTCTGTTATTATATAATGATATAATATGCTGAAAAAATTTATTAGTACGTGAAATACGGACAATGATTAAAAAATTTAATAAATTGAAATTTTAATTTTTAAAGGAATAAAATGAAACAAAATGGAAATATAAAGAGAATTTGAACGAAAAAACAATTAAAGGAGCAAAATTGAAAAGATGAACCATTATAAAAAACTGAATATATTTTTTACTAAAATAAAATATTAAGTATTTTATCGCATTTTATAATTCTAATGCGAGACACTCTAAATTAATTGTGTTAATTTGAAAAAAAAAAAATCAATAAACATTTCAAAGTATTAGGTGGCATATGAAGGTTGACCTTCGGCTATCTTCTGCTTTTGACGACTCATTCCTTTGTCTGTACTATTTATTTCTTTTGTGTTTGTCATCTCTTTCTTCACCATCTGTGAAGAAAAAGAGACTTTCGATTAGCTTTTCTTTCAACTGTACAGAAGTCAAGTTTTGACAGTCAAAGTCAATCCTTAATTTTCAATTTTTAATCCATGAATCAGACCATCTTCTTCTTTGCATCGATTGTATAAGCTGAAAGAGAGAGAAGAAGAGTGGGAGTTTTGATGGAAATGGAGGCTCGCAAGGGCATGGAGTTGAGGGCCATAGAATCACTAGGCAAAGGGTTTGATTTCAGCAGTGATTTCAGATTGAAATTTGCAAAGGGAACATTGGTGGAAATTGATCAACAAAACAAGAGGGACTTAGTTCTCCCTGGTGGCTTTACCATTCCTAATGTTTCTCAGGATATTCGATGTGATAAAGGCGACCAAATTCGCTTCAAATCTGATGTTCTTGACTTCAATCAGGTTTTAATTTTTTTTTCTATTTGATTTATCTATGTATATGACATTTACTGTAATACTGTAACTAATTACCTACTCCCTAGTTGGAGGTGAAATTATGTTGATTTTTTTGAAAAATTTTAGTAGAATAAGTATGTTAAATTCAGAGGTAGGTGTTTCCTTTGTACTCTAGGTTTAAATCGATTCTTTTGTAGGCATTATAGCTTTCGGTCAATTAGGATATTTTCTTGGCATTTTTTAGTACGCTCGAGATCCTTAGTTGAAGGATATATTGGGTTTTAATGTATAAATCCAACTTTGTTGAATTGTTGGAGGCAGTTGGATAGGAGGGTATGACTTTCTATTTTTAATAAGGGTCTGACTGGGGTTGGAACTCAATAACTGACTTGACACCAGATTAGTAACACTGACATATATATATATATATATATATATATATATATATATATATATATATATATTTCCTTTTAACTGGATGAGTTAGTGGTTATTGGTTGTTCTCTTCTTCACTTTTATTAACACTCTTGGGACCAATCATCAAGGTCTTGTTACTTAAAATGATTTTCTTTTTCCTCCATTTGATTTCCTCTTTTGTTAAGGAAATCGTTCCACTTATTGTTCATGGATCTCCATTCACTTATACACTGCTTTTTGACTTAGATTGTGCTTCCCTTTCGATATTTCTTCTATTTTTGATCCATCCATTTAAGTATTTGACTTTGATTTTGCTCTTTAGCTGCATTATTCTGTTGTGAAGTTGCTGAAAAATTCATTGTGCTAAGGCAATACATAGGAGGTTGAATAATGAAATTGAATGACATTGAAATTCTTCTATGATTGCATTTAGGGGATATGGAGGATTTTTTAGAAGAGGAAAACATTATGGGGAGATGAATTGCATTTAGTATTATCTCAAAAGCAGTAGCTAACTACAAGTCTGCTTCTGAAAATGTAACTGCAGAGTTTCAAGATAGACTGTTTCCATTAGACATTGGGCGAAATTATTGTCTGATACAGATGAGTTATTGAAATTCTTCTTGCAGATTTTCTAGGTAGTTGTATTGAGCTTAAGTTGCTATCCTGAATATATATATAAAGAGAAAAGATCTTATTACATCTTTTGTATAATATGACTTATATTAATTAAAAACAAATAGAATAAGTATATAGAAATTATTTTATGCGTTTGTATTCTGCATTTCAGTTTGCAACTAGATATACTCTTGAAAAATGGTCCTAATGTTGAGGTTAAGGGTGCTGATTCATAAAGTTATTTTCAATGCAAGTTAAAATTCAGATATATTTGAGATTGGTTGAGGTGGTTCATATGTCCATATATCTTGCATAAGTACTAATATATTCATATTGGATTGTTGAAAAGTAACAAATAAGTGAGTGACTATGTAGTAATTATTAGTATTTAAAGTTTTTGGGAACATATTACAGCAACAAAATAAAAAGAAAAGGTAAAGATCAGAATAGTAGTGCCAGGTTTACACTCCTAAATGTTTCAGCTATTGTAAGGATCATGAAAAATTCAATTTGAAGGGTGCTATCGATGATATATTTCACAGAAATTTGCATACACTTTGACTTTGAGAAACAGCATGAAGTTTATTGAGTTGATAATGTCTCTCCTTTCTAGCTCCTAGTCCAATTTATTTCAAATTCTGCATGTAATTATAAACTTGACTATGTACTTTTGTTGTGATTCACATTTTGGCCTTTTCTGTTATGATTTTATTTTTAATTTGTGTTTGTATTCTGCATTTCAGTTTGCAACTAGATATACTCTTGAAAACTGGTCCTAATGTTGAGGTTAAGGGTGCTCATGCATAAAGTTATTTTCAATGCAAGTTAAAATTCAGATATATTTGAGATTGGTTGAGGTGGTTCATATGTCTATGTATCTTGCATAAGTACTAATATATTCATATTAGATTGTTGAAAAGTAACAAATAAGTGAGTGACTATGTAGTAATTATTAGTATTTAAAGTTTTTGGGAACATATTACAGCAACAAAATAAAAAGAAAAGGTAAAGATCAGAATAGAGTGCTAGGTTTACACTCCTAAACATTTCAGCTATTGTAAGGATCATGAAATATTCAATTTGAAGGGTGCTATCGATGATATATTTCACTGAAATTTGCATACCCTTTGACTTTGAGAAACAGCATGAAGTTTATTTAGTTGATAATGTCTCTCCTTTCTAGCTCCTAGTCCAATTTATTTCAAATTCTGTGTGTAATTATAAACTTGAGTATGTACTTTTGTTGTGATTCACATTTTGGCTCTTTCTGCTATGATTTTATTTTTAATTTGAATTTATATGAAGTAACTCGTAACCAGGCTTGTTTTTCTTGCAGATGTCAGAACTACTTAATCAAAAATCTTCAGTGCAAGGAAAGGTGCCTTCAGGCTATCTTAATTCTATTTTTGATTTAACTGGAGACTGGTTTCGTGATGCTTCAGATGCCAAATGTCTTGCTTTTGATGGTTACTTCATCTCATTGTATTACTTGTACCTAACAGCATCTCCATTAATATTGCAAGATGAAGTAAAGAAATCTGTTCCGCCTCATTGGGATCCAGCATCATTGGCTAGGTACCTTTTCAATATTTTTTTGATAAAAATAATCATCTGATGTTAAGCATGCAGCAAGACAATCTTGGACATCACTGCCAGTATTAAATAGATCACCCTGCTCTATTCACAAGAATTCATGTTCCTGTATTGGCAATGTTGATGGTCCTTGTGGCTTAAAATTGAACTGCGCTCATGTTTCTTTCTAGCTAGAATGGCCATATGGAATAAGTATAGAAGAAATTTAATATAGCAATAGGTAATAAATAGATTGGGACACACCACCTATAAATAGTGTTTTTCTCCCAAAGGAGAATAAATTTCTAACATCATGTTCTCTACTTAATCTGCCTGATGATGCTGAAAACTTGGATGACTTTTCCCTGTATATATTTATGTCTATTATATAACACATGCAGGAGTGCACTTGTATTTGGCTTGGAATTGAATATTTGAAAGGTTGTTCCATATGATATGAATTAACAAGTGCATATATAGCAAATGATTCTTTTTGTTGAGCAATAATGGGAAAAATTTAGATCAATTAACTCCGTTTGTTTGCGGAAAATATTATTCGAGAAAATATTTTCTCTATTTTCTAACAGTTGGAGCGACAATGGAAAATAAGTCAAAGAAGTATATTTTCCGGTCAATGGAAAAACTGACCGCTTTCACGGAAAATGACTTCCACTTTGCAAAACCGGAAGTCATTTTCCAGTGCCTTCCCTTGCAGGTGGTCACATGGCCATGTAATAATCAATCATTTTTTTTTTTCACTTTGTTGTCTTATACAGTAAAAAGTATGTACTACATTTATTAATGAAATAATAATAAGTGACTAATTATAAAAATTTGTTAAATTAAAAATTATTAATTAATTATTATAAATTTTTATTTTATATTATTATTATAAAGTATGTTTTATTAATTTATTATTTTTATTAATGTACATGTTTTTTAAAAAATATATCACTTATTTGAATCAAGTTGATCAATGGAAAACTATCAATGTACACCAAACACTAGAAAATAATATATTTTTTCTGAAAATCATAGACTAGTTGTTTTCTGCGAAACAAACAGAGCTTTAGAATTAAAAAATTAGACATAAACAATGGGATAAACATAGATAATTTTGATCACAAGTGTCAGGGACATGTTAACAGCACTCACAAAAGCAATTCTGTGCACTGTAAAGCTGAATAACTGAATGGCTATCTCGCAGTTTACTTTTGCTCATGATTGAGAAGAAACAGGCAAAAAATGTAGCCTGAATTATTAGTTTTGATATGACTTTCTCTCAAAAATGAAAAAGTTGTATATGATATGAATGAAAAATAGTGAACATCTAAAGTTTGCAAAGGAGAAGTAGAGAGCCCTAGGAAACAATCGCAGCTAATGTTTCAAATTTGTAAATTCTCAAATTTTATGAATCTATTCTATGAAAAAGGGAATCTTCTAATTCTTTTGTGAACTTCAAATCCTAAACAATCAATTTCAGTCTTAGAATCCATTGGGCTCATCGCATGTGTGTGTGTTTCTGTTTATTATAAAGAAAAAAAACTAAAAAAACGAGTATTTAAGATTTTTTTTCTTGTCTGTTTTTTAAAAGGAGTAAATAACAGTAATCTTGCTCAAACTTTTAACTAAATATATGCGAGTGTTTGAACTTCAATTCTTATTTTTATTAAGAAATCAAATTGATAACAGATTAATAATTTTTGACTATGCATATCATAGGATTACTTTTATAAGCATCGTATAATTTTTTTTTTTGGATTGAATTTTGACATTGGAGAAAAAAGGAGACAATGATATTTATCAACAGCCAACTTAGTTTTTAACAAAAACCTTATCATATTCATCTTTAATACGATAAAACTCAGAAGTAGCAAGAGTAAATGGCCAATTTTGGCAAAAATTGTGAATTGTGATAGTCTAATTTCCAACTTAGTATTTTAGTTATAGGAAAATAAATTCCTAATAAATATTTGGACAAGATTCCTGCTAAATCCATTTAGTTAGAAATCCTTAATGGGTTTAAGCTCTTGATGGCAAAATATCAAAGTTGAAGAACTCAAATATCTTTAAGGTGATGTTAGTTAGGTGAAGACTATGTAATGTGGGGGAGGGAGGAGTGGGAGTAATACTGGTTGTGGCAATGGTAAAGTTAGTGGTACTTGTTAGTGGGAACAGCAATGATGATTGTGGCCACTGGCAGAGGTGGTAGTTGTAGCGGTGGTGGTTGAATGTTGATAGTTGTTTAAGGTAAATTGTAAAATACTTATTATTATTTGTCTAGTAAGTGGTTTGTGTAGCTGTTGAACATATAATTAAAAAAAAAAAAGGGAAACAAAATGGTTCCTCTATATGGTTTTCTTTCTTCATGAATCAGAAAACTAAGTAGACGAAGTTCTTAGAAAATATTTAATCACAACGCTAATTCAAAAGCCCAAATTAACAAAAGGTGAGGGAAAAGAAAAAGAATTGCTAACTGCTAAATTATTTTGATTTTCTGTCATCAACACTATGAACAGTAATGCACAGAGTAATTTACTCTCTCTTGACCAATACTAGGAAATAGAATTATTCTTCAACTAAAAAAGACCCCAATCCTTCTAAAAGTTATAACACTTTCCCTTTTTTCTCAGGTGGAGATTTCTTTTCGAACCATAAAATATAAATTGCATCCACTATCACTTTCTTAAAACTCCATTCACCTTAACAAATCAGTAGTAAAAGAATTCACTTTCCTTCGCAAGGACAGGCTTTCTGGAACTTTGTCCTAAAGGATATTTTCATGTGCAACTAACAAATTCTTATCCTGATATGATTGTGAAAAGAGAGGTAATCTGAATTTACAGAATAAAACATCAAACATTTTGTATTTTATATTTCATGTTGCACAGCCAGGAAAAGTATGGCGGTTAGTTCAATAATAGTTAAGAATTTTCTACTTAATTACAGATATTACAGGCCAAAATTCTTGTAATCCATAAAAATATAAATATTACAAACTTTGAGATTATGTGCTTTTCCGTAGTCAGTTATTGCAACTTTTATTTGATGTGGCTAAAATTTTAAATGCAACAATTTGATTTAGTAGAGAGCTGCCTGTTTCGTCTCTACACCATACGCCCGTTGTAGATGTAGCACCCAACTGCATGCTAACTGAAATTATATTTCATTGGTTTGACGGCTAGAATTTCTAGTAATAGGTGGATGCAATTACCAATGCTAATAGATGTTTTAATGTGTCAATAATGCCTTTGATGTTTAATTATTATTATTTGTTAATTAAACTATAGTTGAACAATTTAGTAACTTTATTAAGTTTTGGCTTTTCTATTGGAAAAAGAAAATAATCAGAGAAATCTAGTGCAAATCAAGTGTCCATTTCATTAGCTTGATTCAACATTTTCCAGATTTTCTATCACAATTCTGTTGGAATATAACAAAAGGTAAAAAAAGAAAGGATGATTGAAAAGTGTTTGGAGTTTGAAGATGATTTTGTTGATGGTACATTAAGTTCAAGAGTTCTATATATATATATTGGAAAGATAATAATAGATAGTGCGTTTTCCAATATTTTCTTTACAATCTTTGCTCTTCATGATCTATTTACTTTTGATGTGTTTTTACCTTGTTTCTTCTAAAATCTTTTTCTAGCTCTTTAGTAGCCATTGGGGTTTGCATGGCTCATAAATATTTATTTGTGACTGTTCTACTCAATGTTCTTGTATTCCACCTGTCATTACTTTTCCTTCTGCGAGCTAAGATTATGTTTAAGATAAGAGGCTTTTCTTTGGACTTGAGAAAATGTGAAGGGATCTTTAGCTTTCTATTGAAGGTAAGTTTCTGTTTCCTTCGGTGAACTATGGGAATGGGTAACTTTTTCATCAAAGTGTTAAAAATATAAAGAAGCAAATTGTTAAGTGTTACTTGTCTTGACAATGAATTGTCTGTTCAATATGATGCAACATGGAATTATGCATGAGCTGCATTAGTGTGGCATATTGGTGATGTATACTGATTAATCTTATTAGGCAGGTTCATCAGAACATTTGGCACACACATAATAGTTGGGATGGCTATGGGAGGTCAGGATTTCATTTGTGTAAGACAGCAACCTACTTCACCAATTCCTCCTGCTGAGCTCAGAAAGCATTTGGAGGATCTAGGAGACTTTCTGTTTTCAGATAGAAGAAGCCCACCCCTATTTCAAAGGAATGCTAGAGATAGTAGAGATAAGGTATTGGTTATTCCTCTTTAGAAATATTATGTGTAATTTATTTATATTTATGTCTGATGAAGTAAAATGTCTTTCCACAGGTTCCAGAGGTTTTTAATTGTATTCTGCAGTCAAAAACCATGCAATTGACCAGTACTACAGAAACGTCTAGCAAGGATGTAAGTTGAGAGCTCAAGATATAATGTCTGTGAACTGGAAAGCACAATCTTTTTCTGTTAATGGACTTTATAATATGGACAGGGCCTTACTATCATTTGTTCAAAAAGAGGAGGAGATGTGTTCTCCCACAGTCACTCCGGTTGGCTCCAGACAGTGCCCACTAAACCTGAAGCCATTCTCTTCAAATTTGTGCCTATTACTTCTCTTCTTAATGGGATTCTAGGCAGTGGCTATCTCAGTCATGCAATCAACTTGTATCTCCGGTGTGAGTTCGCTTCCCAAAATAGTGAAATCAATTGTGAAGATATTTGCCATTGTTGGCCTATATTTTATGCATTTGGTTACTGTACGACTATAATTTGAGGTGAAACCAATTCAAAATTTTCCACTGATGATCATGGTAATGATATTAAACAATTAAGGTTCATGAGACGATATATTAGGTTTTGATTTCACAAGAAAATATGTGACCTTTCTTGTCTCAATTGCACTACTGTCTCGATTCTCCTCTTGTTTTCAATTTTCTAAAATCTGTGTTCGCAACATAATGTTGTTCAGTAATGTACAGGAGGTCGAGTGATGTAGCTCCTTTCCTCCGTGAACTCTGTTAGGCTAACTGCAAACTTATGAGGTCAGGGACTTCGGGTTAGTTCTTCTATAATTTGACCAGCAGGATTGGGGTTGAGAGACAGCCAAAAGTTTTTATCTTCGTTGTCACCATCTTGTTATTATGAATGAGGCCAATAATAGGATCAGCAAGATTGGGGTTTCTGCATGACTGCTTTTTTCTTTTCCATGGTTCTTTGATTAAATCTCAGTGTGGAATTGTTCTTTTCTCCCTCCTATGGTTTTGAATAAAAGCCTTGAACCTTGGTTCATTCGTTAAGGCTTGCTGAGGTTTTTAGGGCACTGAATTTGTGGCTGGGGGTGTCTCAAGAGAGGAAGTAATAACCATTTGGGCTGTGAGAGAAATATTGAACTGGGGCATCCAGAATATAACTTGTGCATGGATTAGTCATTTCCTTTTATTTAGCGGATTGTCTTATTTTTGTCCAACTTTTATTTCGCATAAAATGAAGATGGGTGTACTCATTGTCTCTCTGTTCAGATAAGCCTGTTCCAGAGGATCTACAGTACTTCTTGGAATTTCAAGTTCCAAAGCAATGGGCACCTATGTTTAGTGAACTGCCTCTGCGACATCAAAGAAAAAATGCCTCTTGCCCCCCTCTGAGATTCAGCTTTCTGGGTCCTAAGATTTATGTTAGCTCCACCCAGGTACTATAGTTGTAAATTAAACTTTAGGTATACATGTAACATTTAGCTTGTTGAAGATTATATTTTTGTAGTCTGTATCATATGGATTGATTTTTCATTTTGGCATTTTAGTTTTACTTTTTCTTATGTGAAGCAAGGGTGTAAGAATCATGGCACATAAAATTTGTGAACTTAAGGTATTAGTCTGAAAACTAGCAAAAGCAGCATGTTTGTTCAGGAAACTGAGGTTCTTACAATTGCTGCAGCAGCTTATTCAAATCTTTTTTCCTGTTTCATTTTCACTGGCTGGTGATCCAGTTAATCAGAAAAACACTCTATGTTATTTGATTCAAATAACAATATTTTTTCTCTAGAAACCTAACAGCACTGTGATTAAAATAAGCCCAGCTTTAGTTCTAGGTCAACACCTTGATGGAGATATGACAAAAAAATTATTATAGGGATTCTTGTGTTTGCATAGCAGTTGAGTGACTTCTGTATTACAAAATAAAGTTGGGGACAGTCGGTCAAACTTTCTTTCTGCGAAAGATATGATTCTATTCTGAATAGGGATTTTGTTGTAAAGGAGTAATCCTTATGCGAAAAATGGTGTTTCTGAAGATTTACTTTGGGAAATGCAGTCCTTTTACTTCTTTTTTTTTTTTCCTGGTTTTCTGCTCTACGGATATTTTAATTAATTTAATTGACTTGTTCATGGGGAGGGAAGTGAATAAATACATTATTTCCAAGTTCATAGTTTGTTTTGGTTTCTCTTTATTGTTTGAAAACAAATTAAATTCTTTTGGCATGTGCTGTATCATTTCAGAATTTTAAAGCTCGTGAAAACTTTGTCTATGTATAAGCCCATTTGTTTTCACGTGAGTAGATATAACTCCTTCTGTTTCCACTGAACCATACTCGTAAGGATTCTCAATTTTCATATTCTGGTTCCTTCATTATGCCTATACTGTTATTGCATTTGAAACAAAAATGATACTTTCACATATTGGATAACATCTTGAGGCATCTAAATACTATTGTCTTTAAGAGTACAACTGCTCAAACTTTAAATTCATCTGTGGCCACAAAATTGGAATGTGACTAATCTGCCATCCTCTTTTGCAACAGAATAGTTGAAGTTACTCCATATTACTGCCTTTCCAGATTAAATTTTACTTGAGGAACTATGAGTAGGTTGAATGCTAAGTTTCTTGATTTTGTAATGTTCAGGTTTCAAGTGACAAAAAACCTGTTGTTGGCCTCCGCTTGTACTTAGAAGGGAAAAAATGCAATCATCTAGCAGTACATGTACAGCATCTTTCTTGCCTTCCAGGTTTTATGACCTCATCAGCAGACACCTTGTGCAGGCCATGTGAATGGCAAGGCTCTGACGATTGTGAATTTGGTGACCAGTTCCTGGAACCAGTTAGAAGGAAGAGATATTCTAAGGTGTGCACATCTGTTGTTAAGCATGATCCCAACTGGCTGCAAGGACATTCAGGTGGTGTTTTTATTGTAACTGGTGCACAGCTCTTTAGCAAGGGGAAATGGCCAAAGACAGTACTTCACATTCGTCTGCTATTTACGCACTTGTTGAACTGTACCATCAGGAAAACAGAGTGGGCTGCTGTACCAGAAGCATCTCGCAAGTCAAGTATTCTCGCCAATATTAGCACAACATTCACATTCACTCAGAGATCGACCATCGGTCCAGAAAAGCAAGCACCCGCTGCACTTAACTCTGGTGTGTATCCAGATGGCCCTCCTGTTCCTGTTCGCTCAGGAAAGCTTCTTAAATATGTGGAGACAGCTGAGGTAGTGCGAGGTCCACATGATGCTCCTGGACACTGGTTGGTGACGGCTGCTAAGCTAGCAACTGAGGGAGGCAAGATTGGTTTGCATGTGAAATTTGCATTATTAGACTATCTGTGAATTTCATTTTGTGCATATTATGGAATCGGTTATAATACCCTTGCTTATTATTATTATTATTACAGGTAGATAAGTCATGTGAGAGTTTTCCCCTGTTCTTTGTACAGAAAGAAATGAAGTAGGACTGCTTTTAAATGGTTATCTTTCAATGTTCCATTTGTTATGTAAAAATGAAGAAATAGTCATGTATCTCATGCATACATGTGGCAAAAAATTATAATAATGTCAATTAAGAGGTGACTTAATTGTTATTTTTACTTATGAAAATTATGGAGGGTTTCAAGTTTTTCACTATCATCCTTCAGTATTAGTGGGAGTTTGACATCTTTTATATTGAGTGCAAAGAGATGACTATCTTTGTTGCATAGTTACAGTCCAATAAACTCACGAAAAAAAATTATAATTGATTTCTTAATCAGCTGATCCTTTTTAAATTAGTTTATGTAATTCATGCCAATTATTAGTTGTAAAGCTGACTGTTTACTTACTGCTTCAATATCACCAAGCCAAAATATTTGTAAGCCACAAATTATCTAATCGTTCAGCTTTTGGCGGTGATTCACACCAACAATGATGCAGGGAGATCCTTTTGAGAGATATTCCATCGAGATTTCTTGTGAATCGCCAGGAGAGAATAAACGTTTTTCCTCTTAATTTTTCTCCGAAGGATTGTGCTCTAGTTGGTAGCCACCATAAAAGTACCCTAGGAGATGCATCTTCACAAAAGTGGGAAAGGCTAGATTGTTATGCCATGGACTCATATTATGTAGTATTATGAATCAAGAGTTTATCATACTTCGTTGATCGATGTAGATATATTAATTAATTTATTAAGAAAGTTCATTTATTATAAAATTGTATGTTCATTACGAATAAAGTAAAATTTCATTAATTTATTAATAAATATTCATTTTTTTTTAAATTATAAGTTCATTATCAGTAACTATAGCTTATAAATTATATGTTCATTTGTTATTAACCCTAGATTCATTAGCAATAAGGTTAAAGTTCATTACTTTACTGAAACATGTTCATTTACTATAAAACAGTAGATTCATTACGAATAAAGTAAAAGTTCTTTAGTTTATTAATAAATATTCATTAGTTTATCCGTAAAAAGTATTAGTTTATTAGTAAATATGCATTTTATTTTATTTTTATTTAATTTAATGAATATTATTTTTTTTTTTGTTTTGATATATATGTATGAATCTATTGAATTTTCTTGAAAAAAATGTATTGTGTATTTAATTTATTGAATATTATATTATTTTCTTTAATTATTTTTTAATCCATAATATAATTTATAGCTAATGAATCTATAGTAATAAACTAATGAACATTTAATTTATTCATAATGAACCATTCTCAATAAATTAATAAACATTTTTCAATAAATAAATGAATATTAGAAAATCAACGAATAAATATTTATAAAATTGCTACTGTGTAATCGATAGATGTGTAAATTTATTTTATTTACAAAATTGCAACCGCCTCTTACACGTTTAATAAACTCTTAGTCCACAATACTATATAGACCATGATCCACAATATAATTTGGGGAAAAGGCTCTACTAGGCTTCGCAGAAGTTCATTTGCATGTGGCTTTTTGTTTTCTCTCTTTAAAAAAAAAAAGGAATAAAAAAGAAAGACAAGACACCCCTCATGCAAATGCAAATACCTCTATCCGGTAACGAGGCAGATCATGACCAGATTTCTCCCCCTCCATCTCCACTCCATATCTGATAATGAATTAATATCTTCATCTCTGCCCCAAATCCCTTTAATTAATCTCCATTCCTGTCCCAAATTTAAGCAAATCCCGCTCATTAATATTGTACCTTTCCCACAACTAATTAAAAAGTGCAGAATGAGCTAGCATCATCATGAATAACCAAAAGCCATGCTCTTAAAAGTTCAAATGCAAATTTATTCAAGGAACACAGAGTGAAGTTCTTGACATATACTATCAACAAGCAAAAGAGACTAGTGATCCGATTATCCGCAAATCAGAATACACGTCTTATTAACCAAACTGAGTCGTCTCCAGATAGTCCCAGGGATTGCAAAGAAATAATGAGACGTTACACAGCTTTCCATGAAGAAAGTGGGGGAGTGTCAGCTTCCTTGAATGTAGCCCAGGAGGCATCATACCTGTCCCCTTTCACTCTATCTGCTGAAGCAATGGATTCAAGCTCAACCATATCTTCTGGTGTCAATTTCACTGACAAAGCTCCAATGTTTTGGTTGAAGTTTCCTATCTTGGTGGTCCCTGGAATAGGACAGACATCATCTCCTTGGTGATGGACCCAGGCCAATGCTAGCTGCGATGAAGTGCATTGCTTCCTTGCTGCAATTTCATTAACCCTCTCAAAAAGGACTTTGTTATGCTCCACGTTTTCAGATTGGAACCTAGGCAGATCCTGGCAACCATAATTCAAGGATAGCATGATGAACAACTGTTAATTTTATTCTGTGAATTAAGAGTGTATTCCCAGTTCCAGGAGCATCAGGATCAGCTTTGCTGCATTGCTGAAAAACAGTGTAGAACGATGCAGATGTTCTCCAATAAACCAGATAGTTGCCATCATGTGGTATGCAACCAGAAATAACAAACAATGTGAATATAAAGGAACTAGTAACTAGTAGTTTATGACTACAAAAAGGCCATCTCAGTAAGATGGAGTACAGAAAGCCTTCCTGGTCATGTACCTGATCATAATGTAACCGCTGCCTAACATTTAGCTGGATATTTGAGGAAATAAATAATATGATATTCTGGACTTTGTTAATGATCAAAAGCTGATGCCAGGATATCTTTATATGGCTAATGCTCATGTAATGTAAAACATGAGTATCAGTTACCAACCTTACGAAAGTCACCCTCTGACAGGGTTTCAACCAACTTAGGCCCTGAGGAAAAGAATCCTCGGCCAAGAGGACTGTATGCAACAATGCCAATGCCAAGTTCTCTGCAAATAAGAAGGATGAGACATATTTAAAGGGGACAAAAGAAGTATGCTATGTTCTCAGAAAGCATGTCTTATGTTTATTCCCATCCTTTTATTCATTTGAATTCCATAAAAAAAATAGAAAAGAAAAATTATTCTTTTTCATTGTTGTGTTACCTCACCTGCAAGTGGGAACAATCTCTTTCTCTACATCTCTTGACCACAAGGACCACTCCAACTGCACAGCTGTTATCGGGTGAACAGCATGAGCCCGTCTAATTGTCAAAGCAGAGGCCTCAGATAGACCAATATACTTTATTTTACCCTCTTCAACTAGATTCTTGAGCTCCCCCATCTGGCAAAGACGAAAAGAAAGACTGAAGTCCCAAGAATGCTCAATAGCAAGTGAACTTTGAATGTGCAGTTCAATACATATACAAAAGGACATAGCAGAAGCAACAACTTTTATTGCATGCCAGAGAATACATGTAGTCTGTAGCACAAATTTTAACACGAGTACCATTAAAAGAAAAGGCTTGTTTGATCATCATCGAGCAGTACGACTCATTGTCCTGATGTATGATCTTTTAATATAGCATTAATAAAACTAATTTAAGGATTTTAAAAATTAGAAAGTTACTATCATCAGAATCAAGCAAGCAGTTAATTCAGAAAGACACTTAAACCTTGTCTGAAATCCTGAGCATTCTCAGGATCTGCCTCAGATGGTTAGCAAAATTTTTTAATGGTTTAGAACATATTGCACCTGTAAAACTTAATAACTCCAACTTTTTGAAAAATCAGTGATGTGGCACTGACATGGTTATAGTGGCTGCAATTCTTGTAACTCTTGTGCATAAGTCATGTCAACTAAAGACTAAGAAATTCAAAAGAAACAGACCATGCTAGTATAGGTGCTATATGATTTTCGGAAAATTAAGTTAATTTGACTAGATGAGTTTCTTTTCCAAATTCAGGGTCTATATAAACATATTAATATAAGTCTTTCTTAATTAAGATAACTCAACATGAACAAATTTCCTGCGCATAAATCATATGAGAACGAGAAGTAGACTAAATTGAAAAGAAAGATAGAAGATGTGCAAACCGTGATTTCAATAGGAACGGAGGTATCAATACGATGTTGATAATAAAGATCAATACAATCAACATCAAGACGCTTTAAGCTAGCCTCACAAGCAGCCCTTACATAGGCAGGATCACCTCTAAATTCTCTCTTCCCGTCTGCATAATTTATGCCAAATTTGGTGGCCAATTCCACTTTCTGTCGCACCGATCCTCTAAGAGCCTGTTAAACAAATTCAGGAGATATATATATATATGTTTTCTCTACTTAGGAAAACCAAAAAAAAAAAAAAGTTATCGATTAAAGCAAACCTTGCCCAGAAGAATTTCGTTAGTATGGGGGCCATAGACATCGGAAGTGTCGAGAAACGTGACGCCGGAGTTGATGGCGTGATGGATGAGAGCGATCATGTCGGACTCAGGCTTTGGGGGTCCATAGAAAGCAGACATGCCCATGCATCCGAGTCCCTGTGCTGATACCTCGAGACCTTGTGATCCTAATTTTATCCTCTTCACTGTTACTCCTGCCATTTTCACTCAAACCCAAGCACCTCTCTTCCTCTGATGATGAAGAAGAAGAAGAAGAACCAAAGTTAAAAATGAAGTACAACTAAGTGGAAGTTGGTAGTTGAATATTTGTAAGAACAACCCGAAAATACAATTTTTTTAATATTTTAAAAATAAATATAAAATGCTGAAATTACTTATTTATACCTATTCTAATAAGTTTGCAATTTTGTCCTTATGTTTTCTTTATTTAGGAATTGTATTTGAAATGTTTAAAATTTTGAATTTTGCATTTGGGACCATTTTTTATATTTTAGAGATGGACCA
The DNA here is from genome assembly GCA_949630135.1 of Balakata baccata. NCBI lineage: Eukaryota > Viridiplantae > Streptophyta > Magnoliopsida > Malpighiales > Euphorbiaceae > Balakata > Balakata baccata. Next base: position 82,951 of record CATIWF010041229.1, read on the forward strand.
CAACATCTCTTTTTGTAGAAATTCCCGAAATGATCTCATATGTTTGCGCTATATTTTCCACTTTTTTCCGATTGTCATAAATATCGAATGGTTGCATTTTGTGAGTAGTTAATAATGGAGTTGGATCCCGTAATGTGTTAATTCATATGGTAAACCTATATTTTTAAATTCACATATATAGTTTGATAGTAAATTTATTCGATTGATTTAAATTAGATTCGAGTTCAATCCTCTTTTTCTGTATATATAAACAAAAAAAAAAGAAAAAAAGATATAATTGTTGATTTAATATTTTAGTCCCGTATCACTGTGATGTGATATATTTTTATGAACTTTTGAGATTTTTTTTTAAAAGCATTGCCAGTAGACTTTAATTTCATTTTTTATCTAAATTTAGAGAGTTTTGTATCTCTAGAAAATAGCTTCTTTTATTAGTTTTCTGGCTGAACACAATTCTTCAAGAACCATGAGCATTTTCTGATAAAGTTGCGCCAGAATTAAGTCTCTTAAAGCAATTATATGCTTTCTAAGATACCGAAAAGTAGCATCTCCCAATTCTTCTGGAACAGAAGCAATAAATTGTTGCTTTATATTGACATCTCCTGCTCCCAGTTGGTAATGTATCATGTTTGAATCTAACTGGGATTCACGGTGGTGAAGGAACTGGATCGGAAAAAATAGGGATTCTAATTGTAAGATATCTAATGAAACCGTCGCTAGAGTTGAGATCTCATTCAAAGAAAAAGACATGAAATATCTTGAATTTTTTTTTGTATATTATATGGATCTGATCTGGTGGTTCTGCCATTTTTATAGAAAAAGCAGTAGTAACTGACTCAGCTGTGCTGGCAGATGAAGAAATAGCTTCAGAAGAAGGTTCTGAAGATAATTCTTATCTTCCTATTTACCTATTTCGCTATCTAAATTTTATATTATTCCTTCTCAAATTTAAGAGTCACTAAGAGCTTCTAACTAATATTTTATTATTTCTCTTTTTTCTTTTTTCTCTCTCTTCTTTTTTTTTTGTCTCTTACTTTCTCTCTTCATTTTTTTCTAGATAGTTTTATTAATAAAAAATTAAAATAGTGTGTACTCCAACAATACTCCTTATATCACTCTCTATTTTAATTTTTTATTAATAAAACTATCTAGAAAATTAAAATAAAGAATGAATTTTTTATAATATAATAGAGAGTGAGATAGTTAGCATTGTTGGGATACTATATTGTTAGTACATTTTTTAGATTTTATATTATTATATTATATCATTTACTTCATGATGTAAATTCTAATATATTATTTTATAGGCTTAATTAATTATATAAAAAATCATGAACTTTGTACATTATCACAATTATATTTAATTATATTTTTATAACAAATTTAGTTTCAGTATCAGTGAACAACACTCTGAATCTAACTGGCGCCGATATGAATTGCTTAATCAAACTCAATCCGATAATATATCAAAATGATTATGTAATTCACGTCAGGGTTAGTTAGGTTTTAAATATGATTCAATGATATCGAAATTAGATTTATTACAAGAATAGAAATTTATATAATTAAATTTAAATTTTTAAAGAATTAGATATAATTGAAACAAAATGTAAAGTTGATAATTTTTTAACGTAATTAAGCCTATTTTATATTATTTCTATGGGAAGATCAGTGGTTTCTCTTTTACTTATGCTACTAGATAATTATTTGAATTAAGATGTCGACAACTAGAAACAACCATTGTTTCCTACTTTCCTATGACAATTTGATTCCTATTTGTTTTATGCTCGCTTGTAACTTTTTTGAAATGTGCTAATTGAAATTTAAACACGGAAAATGTTGATATTTTTAGTTTTGTGAGATTAACTAATAATAATAATAATATTTAATGTACTGAATTCACATACCAAATACTGTTGGTAATATATTTAATATATATTGTATTAAATATGAAATTAATATACACATAACTGAAATATACAATATGCAACAAATTGATTTATCTTTTTATTTATAATATATAGTATACATATAACCGACAGATAAGATTCATATAATCACATATGATATTTCATGTATAATGCAGTCATTATCTAGAAAAAATATAGCAAAAAGTTATTACACACATCAAAATCATTAAACTGAACATCTATATATTTTCATAACATATATTATTACCTTATATTAAGTATCGTTTGAATTTGTATCAATTATCTTATTTATTCACCATTTATGGTGTTAATTTTGCTGCCCCAATGAACTATTTCAAAGTGTGAGCTTTTGTTGTTCCTAGGAACGAATCTCTCGCTTTGTTTGTATTCTTCTTGAATTTTGCCTTCAGATTG
>CATIWF010041245.1:0-13018 GCA_949630135.1 Balakata baccata
TAGAACTCAGTCAATGCTCGGGAATCGGAAATTCCTTATCCTTGGTTGGTTTTCAATGAGAAGATAAAGGTTAATGCTGTTTTCCTTCGGGATTCAACAGCTGTTTCTGATTCAGTGTTGCTTCTGTTTGGCGGAAGCATCTCCAAGGGAGATAGTGTAAGTCTTTTTCTTTCTTGTCTCCTGTTTTGGGGAGAATATGTTTTAAGTGATGATTATATGGCATGATACATGACGATTCAACAGGATGGACATCTGAGGATGCTAGGAGGATATTTGGAATTCTTCATGAAACCTGATATAGCTGAAATATACCAAAGCTTGAGGAGAGAGCTTGATGAGATGATTCAGATTAAAGTAAGTAAAACCTTGTTTGGAATCTTAGTGCTGCCACTGTTGTAATTCTCCAGTAATTTGATTTTTATTAGTGGTTTATCTATATATTTTTTTTTCAAATATTTTCTATTAGATTTTTGGGCTATTAATAAGGTCATGCTCCTATATTGCAAATTAGAATTCTTGCTCTTTTTGTACGTGCTTGGCTAAATTTGTGTTCTCCATGGAAAATATGTGCAGCTTTTGAATCCCAGGATGGGTATACATGTGTTTCATGAGCTCCTATCTGCCATACGGTTGCTGGTCTCACAGGATCAATGTGAGGGCAGATTTGTTTTTTGTCGACAAGTTCTCAAACCCTTGACAATATCTGTTAGGGCAACACATCCAGCATTAATTTCAAGGACTGAAAGTGGACCTGGAGGTGATAATTCTAAGAGTCAACTTCAGACATTGCTAACTAGAGCAGGATATACTGCACCAACATACAAGACAAAGCAGTTGAAAAACAACCAATTCCGAGCTACTGTCGAGTTCAATGGAATGCAGATAATGGGGCAGCCTTGCAACAACAAGAAGAGTGCAGAAAAGGATGCAGCAGCTGAAGCCCTACAGTGGCTGATGGGTGGAACCCAGACAGGTCATGAATACATAAGTCACATGTCAACGTTGCTCAAGAAAAGCAAAAAGGATCATTACTGAACTACCATTATCAAACTTCCATTTCCAGAATTTAAAAAGCACTTGGTGGCCTGCAATGCCTGAGCATACTCAAGTTGTTCCATGGTTATTAAGGATCGAGCACTTCCTTGCTTTTAATGAAGATCAAAAAGACCGTGAAATGGCAATGTCTATATAGCAAACCACCTTGTCTCTGAGATACAGGCACAGCCATCGGCAATTGAAGTGATATAGAAATCTGGCACCAGATTGGCGGACTTAGGCCGATAGCCTGAGATTGATTTGAATTATGACTTGGTTTTGGACACCTAAATAGTTATGGTTGAGGAGACTAGTGCTCATCTTGTTTTTCTGATCTTTTGCTTTTGAAGCTGCGTGATTGATGGTACAAGGCAAGGTACATTTATCTGAAGGGGATATGCATAGAGTTGCTGAGTGGCATTGATACAAGTATGTAAATATAATCTTAGATAGGATTAGTACAGATTAACCCTTTTGAGTTTTTAATAGGATTATTCATTTAAAATTGATTTGTATATTATTATGATATTAGGTCTTTACAGTGTAATGGTTGAACTGTTAGTGCCTGACAGTATTTATATCTCTCGTCAATGGCAAATGCTTTTGGTTCCAAAGGAATTGTTATGCTTATCTTTTATTTCCAGTTCTCATGTTGTCTCTAGATGTCGATTCATATTTTTCACTCGAACAATTTGCTTACTGGTTTAATTTAGCTTTCCATGTTTATCATTGTTACTAATAAAGATGTTTACAGGTATATAGAAACCAAGTTGATGTGCCAAACGGACGTTCAAAGAATTTGAGGATCAATGACTTTTTTTTTATCAAATTTAGGAGCTCAGTATTAAGCCTTTAATTTTGTAGGATAATAATTTGAAATTTTCATATTAACTCTGATTTCAAAATATAATCCAAGAAGTTCCAAAGAAAATAAGATTTTGATTGTCAAACCATATAAAATAAGTGAACAATCATTTATGCAATTAAAGTTGAGGGACAATTTTTTTACAAAAGAACGGTTAAATTGGCAAAAGGCAATTAATTCTTAAATTTATCGTGCTTGGTTCTAGTTACACCAGAAGTCCAAGATTACAACTGATTTGTCCCCCAAAAAAAAAAAGAAAAACCTAATACAAGACTCGTATGAAGCAGTTGAGAAAATGATTGTACAGGGAGCAAGAATTTTATTCCCTTATATTTTTGTTATAAACTCCAGAGCTACGAATTTAAGTGGTCATTAACTTGAAATTTTCTACATCCCATTATATTGAATTTTAAATGTTTCTCAAAGGGGGGAAAAAGAAAGAAACTCATCCAGACTTAAATATTTGAGGGGGTATTAGAAATTTCTTATTATATTCTAAACAACTTGCAAGATCAATTCAATATATGGCCAACAATTGCAAATTCCACCCACCCCATTAACCATGAACAAAAGGAGACATTTTTATTCAAAAACAATTATTTTATGTACATGAAAGTTTACTATTAGATTGGTTCATGAATTTATTCATAGACCCTGTTTAGGAAATTATAGTATTTGAAGGCAATAGCTATTTTACTTACATTTCTGGTGAAGATCCTTCTGCAACCTCTATCTTCCTTGGTCTTTTGCGTAAAACTATAGGAGGATATTGAGTGTCACCTACTTTTGCAGGAACTATTACTATTTTCTCTAAGACCACTCCTTGCTTTTTCAAAAGCGTCAAAAAATTAGCCTCATCTTCTGATCCAGTAAATTGCTTCATTTTCACTTCCTTGAGATTTGGCATGCTGAGATTAATCGGTTTGTTTAAGAGTTCCTTCAACAAGCTCTCCTATGAAATGGAAACCAAAATTTTATGATTCAAAATTAGACAAGCAAAAAGGCAACTTCACCTCTACTGCAATTCCTGGACTAGCTAAAAGTAATGCAACGATTACTCACATCTTTGTCGATCTTAAAAAGATAATCAAGGATCAGTGTCTCCAAGATGGGAGTAAGTTCAAGCAATGCAGCCATGCCCAGAAGATCATATTGTGTATACCCGGTTTGAAGCTCTAAATGTTTGAGATTGTAGAATTGAAAATCTTCAGCAAAAACTTTCTTCGGCACCAACTTTGGGTGTCGCCGTCATGCAAGCAAAGTAAATCACATGAACATCTAATAAGATTATCAATGAAAATCAAATTTGAATTGCAACTTTAAGAAAGAAAATTTCCTTGTAAAATAAACACAAAAGCATTTACTACTAGCTAGTATGTTCATTTAGGAGCTATTCTGTAACAAACTACTAGCTAAATGTTGATGATTGACAGATTCGATGACCAGGACATAATGTAATCAAACAGCAACTTAAACAATACTGAACAGAAAACAAACGCACAACAGCACAGGATATAAAATATTTAGCATAGTCACAAAGTTGAACTATGTCAGACATCATCATGTCCGACCACATTAGGAGACTTTTGCCAATCAATCTTTAATGAAATACAGAAAGACCACCAAGTCATATCACTGCTAATCAAACAAAAACAGCTAAGAGGCAGCTGAAAGCCTGAAATTTAATGATTATGTAGTTCTGAAGCTAATATATTATTCTTACACTATCATTGGATCTATATACTAGGGGAAAATGGCATATCCTAGTACCTATGCTGATAATTCAGTTAACAGTTCAAAGTTCTGAAAAAATAAAAAAGCAAGAATCCAATCCAATCATATCCTTCTCTGCCAAATCTTACGTTTGGAAAGTATGCATGTTGCTAGAATTCTTAAGTTCAAAAAATAGACTTTATGAAAGGGCAAAAATTTAGCATGACTAAGCAAGAATTAAATTCATTTCATGACTCTCACGTTAAAGAGTCAAAATAATCCTACCCAAAATAAATTTATATCTTTATAATTATTGGTAAATAGGTAAGTACGACCTTCCATTTCTACTTTTGAATTATCCCAATCAGTAGCATTCAAATATATTCTAAACATACGAAAGCTACAATAGATTCATTCCAGTTCAATTATTTTATTAAAATGAAGTCAATTCTAAGGGCCAGAATAATTTGTCAAAAACAGTTAGTCCAGTAACCAAAAGCTCAAACAAATGTTAATCTGAAAATAAATGAACAAAAATGAATGATTGCATAAATTACTCATGCCATATATGCAAAAGATGTTTCTAGAAAAAACCTTATATTTCTTTTTCTTTTCCTTCTGTTTTATTTTTTCTGAGAAGCTTGACAGAACTCAAAATGAAAAGATATAACTGTTACACTTGCCATAGCAAAGAGGACACTATGATATATTACACGTGGGAGAGCCTACAGGAGGAATATTTCCTAATCATGATAAGGAGCTTTACAGAAAGCATTGCATTGGCTAAGGGGAAATCTGTAAACCCAATACTCCTGAGACAACTGGGGACTGGGGGCACCATTCCCATCAAATAGGATAATGTTCTCTTCTAGTGAAAAACTTGGCCTATTCGACATTTACATATAACATTGTGTTTACTCATAATATTTCTTGACGTTTAAGGAAAAAATATCACCAAAATCACAATGTGTACTTATCAGAAAAAAATCACAATGTGTATTCAGTAGATAAACCTTGACGACAACAATGCAATTCTTAACAACATTGACAGTCTCAACATTTCGCTAAGACTCCACATATTCGTTAGAACTAAATGCTCTTATGATGTCATCAGACATTGTTAAGGGCATTAATTCTGCTCGCACATTATTTATCTACTCCAAATTGTGCCAATAAATCAAGCCCGTAAGAGCAAGGAAACTACCAAAATATACAAATTTCAGGAAGAAGACAAATTATTAAATATGAAAAATTCAGAACAGAGCACGTTCAATACCTTAAGCCACCAATTTTGTACCACAAGGCTCCTGATATGAGGCACTTGATCAAGACTCCTCACAATCCTAAACCAGTATCTGTAGTACTCATCCTTCTTATGCCCAATAGAAGTATTAAACAGAACCAAAGAGGACAAATTCTTAACACAAAACGTCCCAACCTCAAACCAAATAATATTCAAAGAAACAAGATTAGGACAGTCAATCTCCAAATTTATTTCAATCTCATTGCGAACGAAGTACTTAAGCTCCAGCTCCTTCAACTTCCCTGAACAAACCTTCAAAGTATCCATCCCATAACAATTCGCAAGCTCCAAAACCTCAAGATTGGGACATCCACTGATCAAATCCACAGTCATCTGATCCGTCATGTAAATTTGATCGAGATACATAGACCTCATTGTCCAAAGACGCATACTTGACATGTTAGCCGGCAATGTAAGGTCACATCGAGTCAACTTCAAGGCTGTAACTTTTCCATTCCTAAGAGCAGAGAAGGGAAAATCGTAAGTATCCCGTAAATTAGGTTCATCGACAAAGAAGCTCGAATCGATAAAGAAATCAAGATCAAGCTCCTGGACATGGTTCTTGATGGCGTAACGAATCCAAGAATCAACATGGAACCCAAATCGATCTTCGTAGATAAAATTGAGGCGGAATTTAAGGAGAGGAGAATATGAGCGGGAGATGAGAGTGCGATCAACGAATTCGGCGAAGAATTGGCGAGTGATAGTGTGGGTATTATACGGTGGAAAAGCGGAATAGGCGAAGTTCAAAGAGGGAATTAAAGACCAGAAAGGGCATAGTTTTTTGCAGACCAAGCTGGTTGAGATTGTATCTAGAGTGGGCAGAAAGGAAAGTATATGGAGAATTAGATGTTCCGGAAGGTCGACCAAGTTCGGAGAGGCAGTTGCGCAGGTGGTGGCCACGGTGGCGGCGGCGTCATTGTTTGAATCTTCCATTTTGTTGTTATCTCCCGGGTTGCGGATCCGACCTAAAAGTGTGTGTGTTTCATTTTTTCGAAAAAATCTGAAAATGAGAAAAACAAAGTGTATTAATATTTTTGCTATTTATTTTAAGAGCTAAAATAAAAATAAATTTTTTATTCCAAATTTTAATTTCGTAGTTAAAATATTTGAAGATAAAATTCTAATTTTTACATAAGAATTGTTAATATCTCAGATATTTTATTAATATTTAGATTTTTTTCTATATTTTCTAATAAAATATTTAATATTTTTTAAAATATTCTCAACAAAATTAAATCAAACATAAGAATATAATTTTAATTTCTATTATATAAGCATTAAAAACTATTAAAATTCTAAAACACTAATATAGAAGTTAGTTATAAAATAAAGAATAATAAATAAAGAAAGGAGTAGAAGAAGAAAAAAAGAAACAACCTGTTTTCATTAATTGTAACATTTATTTATAGGTGTAGAAATGTTATAGATATAAAGTTTTATTTGCTTAAAGAATATATTTATAGAAATAATGATAGATATTCAATATAATCCAATTGCTCTAATATTATCATAACACTCTCGCTTGGATGTCTATTATATAAAATATGTCTAGTTAAAATCTTAATAAAAAAACTATGTGAGAAAAAACCTTAGTGAAAGAAAAAAAGTACATTATTCATGTGGAAACCTATGCCGTAACACTGTCTCATTAAAAATATTGCTAGGAAAATCTAATAGGACAAAACCTAGGTTAAGGAAAAAATAGTACAATACATAAAAATCTTCCCCTCATGAAAACATGACTTCTAACAAAAATCTCTTAATCGGCGCATTCTAATTTTGTTCACTAACTTTTCAAATGTTGTTGTAGGGAGTGTTTTTTTTAAACAAATCTGTCAAATTAAATAAATATTTAAAATTTCTTACTTTTGAAGGTCATGTGTGAAATTGTTTTTTGGAAAAATATGCTTTGTTATATCTCTTTTAATGTATTATTCTTTAAGTTATGTAATACAAGTAGCATTATTTTTATATAGCACTGTTAGACTTCCTCTATCAAATGAGATATCACATATTTTTTTGATATGTCGAATCATAAATCTCAACTATATGTATTTTCTACTAGCCTCATAAATTGCTAATATTTCAGTATGATTAGATGAAGTGGTAATTAGAGTTTGCTTAGTAGAATGCCAAAATATAGCAGTGCCACCATATGTAAACAAGTAACCCGTTTGTGATCAAGCTTTATGTGGATCAAACAAATATACAACACATGCATATCCAATTAATTCAAACTTCGAATTTTGTTGATAAAATAAACTCATGTTTGATGTATCACGTAAATAATGGAATATTTGTTTCACATTATTCCAATATTTTTGAGTAGGTGATGAACTATATCCTGCTAGTAAACTCACATAAAATGCTATATAGGGTTTTGTACAATTAGCAAAATACATTAATGTTTCAATAGCACTGAGATATGGTACTTATGGACCAAGTATTTTTTCACCATTCTCTTGAGGACGAAAAAGTCCTTTTTCATATCCAAGTGTCTAACAATAATAAAGGAACTCATTATATGAGATTTATCCATATTAAAACGTTTTAATATATTTTCAATATAAGTTGACTAATTAATAAAAATTCTTCTAGATAAATGCTTGATGTGCAAACTGAGACAAAATTTTGTTTATCCAAAATATTTCATTTCAAACTCATTTGTTAAATAAATTATTGTTTCTGTCAATTCTTCAAGAGTCTCAATGATGTTTAAATCATCAATATAAACCACAATAATGGCAAAATCAAATTTTGTTTTCTTAATAAAAACGCATTAACAAATTGGACTGTTAGTATATCATTTCTCCAAAAGATATTCACTAAGGCGGTTATACCACATTCGTTCATATTGTTTTAATCCATACAAGGATCTTTGTAGCTTAATTGAATACATTTTTCGAGATTTTGAGTTACATGTTTCAAACATTTTCAGTCCTTCAGGGACTTTCATATAAATTTCATTATCAAGTGATCAATATAAATAAGTTGTAATGACATTCATAAGTTGCATATGAAGTCCTTCTCAACTTGTCAGGTTAATTAAAAATGTAAATGTAATTGTATCTACAACTAAGGAATACGTTTCTTCATAATCAATATTAGGTATTTATGAGAACCCTTATGCTACAAGTGTTGCTTTGTATCTCATAATTTCATTTTTTTTCTTTGCGTTTACGCACAAAAATCCATTTATAGCCTACCGGCTTAATATTTTTAGGTGTAAAAACAGTGAGCTCAAAGACTTGACATTTTTCTAATAAGTTTAATCCTACCTGAATTGCGTTTTTCTATTTAGGTCAATCATTTTTTTTATCAACATTCATTAACGGACTTAGGTTCAATGTCCTCACTTTCCTTTGCAATATCAATTTCTATTGCATATGCAAATATATTATCGATAACAGTTTCACTTCGGTCTCATTTCTTTCCTGAAATGACATAGTTGATTAAGATCTCATTATTTTCATAAATTTCATGTACCTGAACCTCTTCAGGGGTTACTCATCTATGTCATCTGTTATAGGCTCTCTAGGAGCATCAATAATTTTTGAACTATCACTTTATTTATTTTGTTCCCTTTTCTTTCTTGGATTTTTATCCTTGGAACCGAGTGGCCTACCACGCTTCTAGTGTATTATGAATTCATTTGCTATAGTATTAACATGTTGTCATACTGGGATATCAATTCTAATTAGAGTATTTTCAGCTGGTATATGAGATTTAATAACTCTTTTTGGATCACAAAATGTATTTGGCAATTGGTTTGCTATGCTTTGTAAATGAATGATCTTTTGAATTTCTAATTCACATTGTTTTGTATAAGGATCAAGATGATTTAATGATGGTTCATTCCAAACAATTTGTTTCTCTAATTGCTAGTTCTCTCCTCCCAATTTAGAAAACATAGCCTCATTAAAATGACAATCATTAAATCTCGCAGTAAAGACATCTTTAGTTAATGGTTCAAGATACTTGATTATAAAAGGTGCTTCATATCTAATATATATTTTTAATCTCCTCTGAGGTCCCATTTTTGTATGATGTAGGGGTCAATTAGGATATAAACAGTATATTCAAAAAATTCTCAAATGGGAAATATTTGGCTCCTAGCCAGAAACCAATTGTAATGGTGAAAATTGATGATAACTAGTTAGCCTGATGCGTATAAGAGTTATATGTAAAATTGCATATCCCCAAGCAATAACTAGGAGGTTTGTTTTTATAAGTAATGATTTAGCTATTAATTGGAGACGTTTAATAAAATATTCTACTAGACTATTTTGAGTATGAACATGAGTCATAAGATGTTCAACAATTATTCCAATTGACATGCAATAATCATTAAAGGTCTTAGATGTAAATTCATCAGCAATATCAAGACGAATTATCTTAATAGCATAATCTGAAAATTATGTTTTTAATCGAATTAATTGAACAAGTAATCTAGCAAATGCTAGATTTCGAGTTGATAATAAACATATATGTGATCATCTTGTTGATACATCTATTAACACCATAAAATATTTAAATAGTCTACATGGTGGATCAATTGGTCCACAAATATCACCTTGTATAGTTCAAAAAATTTAGGTGATTCATTTTGAATTTTGCCTGGTGAATGCCTGATAATTAACTTTCTTTGAGAGTAAGTTAAACATGAAAATTTATTAGATTGAAGAATCTTCTGGTTCTTCAATGGATGACCATATGAGCTCTCAATACTTTTTCGCATTATTGTTGATTTAGAATGACCTAAATGATCATCCCAAATAAGAAATGTATTTGGATTAGTAAACTTTTGGTTTACTATCATATTTGTTTCGACTGTACACATATGTGTGTAATATAAGCCAGAGGAGAAAGCAAATAATTTTTTCAATACACATTTCTTACTCATTATGAGGGTTGTAAGATAGAAATATTTAATATTTTTCACATTTGTTGTTTCAATATGATATCCATTTCAATGAATATCTTTAAAACTCAATAAATTTCAACGAAATTTTGGAGAGAATAATGCATTTTTAATAAAGAAATATGTACATCCAGATAGTAATATATCTGTTCTTCCGGAGCCTTCAATTATTCTTTTACTATCAAATATTGTATTAACATAAGTTTCATCCATTATTTGTTATGTGAGAAAAATATTTCTTTTAATATAGTATGCGTGATTGCATAATTCACAAGATATAAATCAACATCATTTGCTTTTAATCTTACTAATGATTGAGTAGGATAATACATTTGTAAGAAACAAAGTAATAATTCTATTAAAATCAATCCAAAAATACTCAAATTACTAACACTTAAAACTAGTGTGTAAATAAAAGAAAAAAAAATATAAATTAAACTAAAGAGCTAAAGGAAATACATAATTTTAGGCATTTATATTGTTATCTTTGATTGTATTTCCAAAATCCATATTATCCATATATATTTTGGCATCTAGTATCCACAATAAATAATTCTTGTCCTTGATGTCAAGTGTCACAAATTTGAATTTTGTCAAATTTAACATTGTCTATACAAAATAAATAATATGTTAATTAGTATATGTCTTTTAAAGATTTTATAGACAATATGTTTAGTTCTTCTGGAACATAAAATATTAATTGAGATACTGAATTTCAGGATACATAATTTTTCCGAAACTTAGGATCATATTTTTCAGAAATGTATACCTTAGTTATTTATTTAATTAATTCTTCGAGAACTAAAACTAAAACTAGTTCTTCATGAAATAAAATTTATAATACAAGAATTTCAAGAACTAGATATAACATTAGTTCTTTAGGAATTAAAATTTATAATACGAGTTTTTCAAAAACTATATATAACATTAGTTCATCAGGAACTACAATTTATAATAAAAATTATTCAGGAACTGTATAATATTAATTATTCAAGAACTAACATGTAGTTAAATTCGATATAAAAAATTTATAATACAAGTTCTTCAGGACTATGTATAATATTCATTCTTTAGGACTATATATTTATATTAATTAACAAGAATAAAAAAGAAAATATTTCATCAGCAAAACAAAATATTTTTAGTAATATAAAATAAGAGCTAAATAATCAAAGACTAATTATGTAATATTGTCATTTCTTAAAAGCCAATTTTGAGATAAACATAGTTAACCTCATATCTTGTAGCAAATTGTCAATTCGACAATCAATTGCTTAATATTTCAATGAGAGCATATGCAAAATACAATTAAAACAACTGAATACCCAATTCTATTCTTGCAATACAACAAACTAAATTAATTACTGATCATAACAACTGATGCACTAATGATGAAGTAAATTAATGCACAAGAAAGGGACTACATAAAAATCATTAGTCACAAATATGTTTGTTTACTTCTATTCATTAGTCAAAGGTAAACACAACAAATGATTAAAAATAATTACAAAAGAAACCACTTGAATAAAGCGCATTGAGATAATAACAAAATTTTCGTACTACTAAAAAAAAAATTAGAACAAACAAACACATAAGTATATAATTGAAATTAAAACTTTTAGACTTTACCTTTCACAATTGTGCTGATAACGTGTTATAAAATAAAGAATAATAAATGAAGAAGGAAGAGAGAATATGAGAATGAAGCAGCCAATTTTTATTAATTGTAGCACCTATTTATAAGTGTAAAAATGTTATAGAGATAAAGTTCTATTTGCATAAGAAATCTATCTATAGAGATAATAATACATCCAATATAATTAAATTACTCCAATATTATCATAACAGAAGTAGAATTTCATTTTACATAAAATATTATTTTTTGGTGTACTGATACGGATTGTTATACTATGGACCCTAGCTTATGTATTATTATAGACTAAAAGTCTATTACACGTGTGAGAGACAGTGATAATTTAGTAAATAAAATAAATTTACACAGCTATCAAATATACAATAACAATTTTATAAATATTTATCATCTATTTGTAGGTATGTTCATTAGTTTATAACAAATAAACACTTATAATAAACTAAATATTTATTATGAATAAAATAAAAGTTTGTTAATTATTACTATAAGTTCATTTTGTTTTAAACTCGAGGTTCATTAGCATTGAAGTAAAATGTTCATTAGTTTATTGAGACAAATTTATTTGTTATAAAATTATAGATTCATTACAAATAAGGTAAAACTTCATTAGTTAATTGATAAATGTTTATTGTGAATAAAGTAAAAGTTCATTAACAAAAGTTTATTAGTTTATTAACAAAAGTTTATTAGTTTATTAAGAAAAATTAATTTGTTATAAACTGTAGGTTCAACAGAAATAAAAGTTTATTATTTTATTGAGAAATATTTATTTATTATAAACTATAGGTTATATAATATTCATTAGAAAATGGTATTTTCTGCATTGAATTACAAAATGATTCCCAAAATCACAAATATAAAAATTAAAAAAATAAAAATAGAGAAAAATATGAGCAAAAAGTCTTAGTTTCTTGGGAATTAATAAGGGCATATCCATGAAGTCATGAATGAAAAAAAAATTGTAAAACCTTTGTATTGTCATTAATGACACATTAATGAGGTGAAATGGACTATAAAGCACAAATGTGGCAAATTATAGTGTGCACTTCAATGTACGGTACTAGGTGCTCCAAGTGAGTTCACACGTGCCAAATTTTGTTGATATATTATTTAATAGCTGCAGATACATTATTTTAATAATTTTAGTTTTTTTGAATTTAACAAGTGTTTCTCCTAGCTATTTATTTCGGTAGTTTTTTTTTTGTTTTTTTTACTTATTTTATTTGTTACTCTTGATAAGTCCATCTTTCCATTTTTTGTCAATATTTTCTTATTTATTTTGTTTATATTGTTCGATTTGTTTTTCTGTAATACTTTTGTTCTATTGCAAATGGATGAAACATTTCATTTGAGAATATAATTTGTAAGAATTTATGTAATAACCATTACATAGATGAAAATATGAAATAAATTCATGAAAACATATACAGTTATAAAATAATATATCTACAATTATAATATAATATATTTACAATTATAAAATAATGTATTTATAGTTATTAAAGAATGAATTTGAACCTGTTA
>CATIWF010041287.1:0-11317 GCA_949630135.1 Balakata baccata
GTTCTTGTTGTTTTACCAAAATAGACTTGAAATCTGGTTATTATCAAATTCGAATGAATGTTGGTGATGAATGGAAAACAGCCTTTAAGACAAAATATGGGTTATATGAGTGGCTTGTCATGCCATTTGGTCTTACTAATACACCTAGCACATTCATGCGATTGATGAGCCATGTGTTATGTGAGTACTTGGGTAAATTTGTTTTTGTTTAATTTGATGATATTCTGATTTACTCTAAGTGCTTGGATGATCATATTATGCATGTGCGACTTGTACTAGAAACACTTAGACAAGAAAAGTTGTTTGCTAATCTTAAGAAGTGTAGTTTTTGCATGGATAAGGTTAATTTTCTTGGTTTTGTAGTATCTAGTCAAGGAATTTTGAGGTTGATGAGGACAAGGTTAGAGCCATCAAGGAATGGCCAAGACCTAAAAATGCTAGCGATGTGAGGACCTTTCATGGACTTGCTGGTTTCTATAGGAGATTCATTAGGGATTTCAGCACTATTGCTGCACCTTTGAATGAGTTAGTTAAGAAAAATGTTGGATTTGTTTGGGGTGATGCGCAAGAACATTCATTTAATGAACTTAAAGAAAAATTGTGTAATGCACCTTTGCTTGCTTTACCTAAGTTTGATAAGACTTTTGAAATTGAATGTGATGCTAGTGGCATAGGAATTGGAGCAGTTTTGATGCAGGATCAAAGACCACTAATGTATTTTAGTGAAAAGTTAAGTGAGGCAGCCTTGAAGTGTCCAACATATGACAAGGAATTATATGCTTTAGTTCGACCTTTGCAAACACGGCAGCATTATTTGTGGCCTAGAGAGTTTGTCATACACACTGACCATGAAAGTTTAAAGCATTTGAAGGGTCAAGATAAGTTGAACCGTAGGCATGCCAAATGGGTGGAGTTCATCGAAACATTCCCATATGTGATTAAGTACAAGCAAGGTAAAGAGAATGTAGTTGCAAATGCATTGTCTAGAAGGTGCACTTTACTTAACTCACTTTGTACTAAATTGTTGGGTTTTGAGTTTATAAAGGAGCTGTATCCTCATGATGATGATTTCGGCAATATATATGCATCTTGTGATAATGGGGCTGTTTTGGATGATTTTTACTTGTTTGATGGTTTCTTGTTTAAGGGAAATAGATTGTGCTTTCCTAAGTGTCTATGAGGGAATTGTTAATTAAGGAGGCACATGGAGGAGGCTTAATGGGGCATTTTGGGGTAAATAAGACCTATGACATGCTCTTAAAACATTTCTTTTGGCCTGGTATGAAACATAATGTGCATAAATTTTGTGAACATTGCATTACATGTAGAGAGGCTAAGTCTAAGCTGAAACCACATGGGTTATACACACCATTACCTGTTCCTAGTGAACCTTGGACTGATTTGTCTATGGATTTTGTGCTTGGGTTGCCTAGGACTAGGAAAGGTCGTGATAGTATCTCTGTTGTGGTTGATAGATTTAGTAAGATGGCTCATTTTATACCATGTCATAAAACTGATGATGCTAAGATGATTGCTGATTTGTTTTTCAAAGAAGTGCATTTACATGGCATACCTAAGAGCTTTGTTAGTGATAGAGATTTTAAATTTTTGAGTCATTTTTGGCGAGTGTTGTGGGGAAAGATAGGAACTAAGCTATTGTTTTCCACTACTTGTCATCCTCAAACTGATGGACAAACTGAGGTAGTTAATAGGACTTTGGTTACTTTGCTTAGGGCTATCATAGAAAAGAACATTAGGACATGGGCAGATTGTTTACCATTTGTGGAGTTTGCTTAAAATAGGACTGTTCATAGCACTACTCATTGTTCTCCATTTGAGATTGTTTATGGATTTAATCTGCTTACTCCTATTGATTTATTGCCATTGCCACCTAACAATTTTGTGAGTGTTGATGCTAATTCTAAGGCATATTTGGTGAAGAAGTTACATAAACAAGTTAAGGAGAGGATTGAAAATCAAAATGCTAAAATGGCTTCACGTGTGAACAAGGGAAGGAAGCCAATGGTTTTTCATCCTGGAGATTGGGTTTGGGTGAATTTTCGCAAAGAGAGATTTCCACTTCAGAGGAAGTCTAAGCTAAACCCAAGAGGAGACGGTCCATTTCAAATACTAGAAAGGATTAATGACAATGCTTACAAAGTGGACATACCATGTGAGTATAATGTTAGTGCTTCATTTAATGTGACTGATTTGAGTCCTTTTGATGTAGGTGATGCTTTAGATTCGAGGACGAATCCTTTTGAGGAGAGGGGAAATGTTAAGGAGCAGCCTATACACCAAGTTTCAAGGGTTCAACAAGAGGACAAAGAAGGCAATGATCAGGCTCAAGAGGTCTCTAGCCCTTTTAGCTTGCCTCAAGGTCTTATAACAAGGTCTCGATCTAAGAAGTTTCAACAAGCCTTCTACAAGGCTTAGTGAATTCAGCTAGTGAAGGTTTACAAGGACATCAAAACTTTGGAACATGTGCAGCCCAAGTTCAATACAACTTATTCCAAATCCAAGTTAGTAATGGGTTTAATTAAGAATGTAATGGGCCACTTTGTTATGGGCTAGCCAAATATGTATGGGGAAACTATATTAGTTTGCTGGTCTTGGGTTTAATCATGTTTATTAGGCTTAAATAAGGGGTAGACAGATTTATGTCTTTTAAAAGAGTCCATCCATTTCCATTTGGGATATAATTAGATTAGTTTCCATTTGTGTTTAGGCTTTATTAGTTTCCATTTGGGATATAATTTGATTAGTTTCCATTTGTGTTTTGGCTCAATTAGTTTCCAAATTCATTAAAACCTTGTAAAGGCTATTAATATGCCTTCGACTAATGGTTGGGCAGATTAAGAAATTGTTATCCAAAAGGGTTGTTTTGCTTTTATCTTTGTGTTCTTGTGTAGAATGCACGTTTTATGGAACATTCAAGTAGGTTGATCACCTTCTTGTGGAGTGTTTCGAAATTGGAATTCAGAAACAAGTTTTCTTTATTCGAATTTTTGATCATCTTATCTAACTAATCTGACTTCTAGCCTTCTTAGGGGTTGTTGCTGAATTGAGTTTTGGGTTTTCATGTTAATACTTTGGGGGTTCATATATATATAAAGGAGTTCTCAAGCTTATTCATGGAGGTTCCATATCAAATAGCTAATATGTAATGAAAACTCCACTATAGTGCTCAAAATGAAACAACTCTAATTTAATTACGAACCCCACCTAAAAATGTTCAAAATATCAATTTTAATCAGTTTAGAGCAAAAACAAAATGGTAGCAGTTCAATGGGATAGGTGTGCAATCAATCAAATAAAAACAAAACAGCCCCACTTTTAGGCAATTTAATCCTTGTTCTTGCAACTTTGGTTTTGTTCTTTTTTTGTGTGTGTGTATATATATGATTAGAATCAAAACAAAGGAATTCTAACACGAAAAATTACTCCAATCGAGTAAAACTTAATAGCATGCACAATAGGACAGATTCGATTATATATATATATATATAAACAAAACAACAAAATAAAGATAGAATCAATTGATTTGGAACCTATGCTCTAATACCAAATGATGCGGCAACCCCCTAGAAGCAAGTCTAGACGACCTCTAAATCAATTTAGCAACCAAATCTTTATTTCCAACCAATTATTTACTTAACCTTTTCACCCCTAATTCCTCAAGGAACTAGTAACAAAAAGGAAATAAGTAAGAATCCTTCACCCCCAAATCAGCAAGAAATTGGTAACAAAGAGTAGAAGAAAGAATTAGACTCGCTACAAGTTAATACTAACCTGAAAAGTGAAGTAATTCCTTAGCATACCAAGATGAGAACATGCCTCCCTTGAAGAAAATATTCAAATTTTTATTAATTCCTCAAAAAGTGCCATCTTACATGCCTAGTAGGTATTTATAGGGTAAAAGAATTAGTTTCCTACACGGAAAAAGAATTATAATATTTATTTAATTCCTTAATTGAAGATATTTTCCTAATCCATATCTGAAAAGGAATATTTAAATTATTTTTCTAATCCCAATCTAAAAAGGAATATCTTAAATAAATGTTAACTAACTATCCAAAATTCTAATCAACTAAGGAAAACCAAAATAAACCCTACCAAAGGCAGCATGGGCCTTATATAAACAGCCCACACGCCTATTACATTAAATAAACTATTGACCCATATTGACATAGGCCCAAAATAGATAAATAAGCCCATATTTTCTATACACATGTCTGTTAAAACTTGAATATGGACTTATTGCTAGCTCATTAGACCAGGTGGCTTGGTCTTCACATGCCCAAATAAAGCGCGATAAACTTTGGGTCGCCCATTGATGATGACTCTTCAAGCTTAATCCATTCTTCTTCTTTGATGTCTCTTATCACCATGCTTTGAACATATGATTGCAAGGCTGCCTTGAGCTTATTTGCTCTTGATCTTGTGATTGGTCCAAGTGTCATAACCAACCTTCCATCTCCATGGCATGCTGAAACCATCTTCCATGCCTTATTTCTCATCAAATGTGTTGGAGGATCTAAAAGATACTATGGCACATTTCTTGGCTGGTTTGAATAGAGAAATTGCAAATACAATTGAATTGCACCACTATGTGAATTTAGAGGATATGGTGAATATGGCAATCAAGGTGGAAAGCAACTGAAACACAAGGGAACCAACTGATGTATGCACAGATAGCAAGCATGAAGAGTTATTTTGCATCAATGAACTGGAGAATTCTTATATCATTCAAATGGGCTCAAAGGAAGTTCAAAAGCCTTTTGAGGTGATCCAAAGTGCAATTGGTCGTATTCCAAACCAAAGGAGGTAAATTTGGAGCTTTGAAAGCTACATTGGGCTTAAAGTGCATAATCAAGGTTATGGGCCAACAATATACAAAGGAAAGCCTAAAGTAAAGATTAAAGAAGTCTTTCATGAAGATTCAAGTCAATTGGACCTATTTCTAAGGTGTCAAGTCCATTAAATCAAGTGGAAGGATTTGAAGAATCATGTCCAATGCATGTGCACAACTTATGGGCCAACTTGGTAGGCGTGTTGGGCTTATTATTTGGGTTCTAATATGTTATTTTAAGCCCAAATTTGTGTGGTCGAAGTTGTATATTCAGATTGTATCTGCTTTTCCTATTTCTGGTAGGACTCAAGTAGTTTTCCTTATTTATTAAGGACTTGGGTCATTAGTTGTCGTATCCCTAGTTTTAAGGGATTAGATTAGATTATCCCTATCTTTATGTGATTTGGATACAAATTAGATTGTAATCCCCAACTTTAAGGGATAAATACCTACTTTTTAGGAATTGAGTTAGAATAGGATTAGTTGTCCATTTCATTAGAGGAAAGTGACTCTTTTGTACTATAAATAGTCATCTAGGCTTGTGTACCTATTAGTTAATGAATAAAAATGAATTTGAGAGTTTTCTTCAAGAGAGGCGTGTTCTCATCTTGGTATGCTAAGGAATTATTTCACCTATTAGGTTTGTATTAAATTGTGGTGTGTTTAATTCTTTCTTATACTCTTTGTTACCAATTGTGGGCTGATTTGGGGGTGAAGGCTTCTTACTCATTTCCTTTTTGTTACTAGTTCCTTGCTAAATTAGGGGTGAAGGGTTAAGTAAATAATTGGTTGGAAGTAAAGATCATATTGCTAAATTGATTTGAAGGTTGTCTAAACATGATTTTAGGGGGTTGCCATATCAAATTATTAGATCAAGCGCTAACAAGCTAAGGCAAGAAATTGAAGGATATATCCAAGGCTTGGTAACTAAGGAGATATAACAAGTGAGGCATGTATCAAAGAAGATATGTAGCTGAATGAAGACCCAAGGCCCCTTACATACATTGGGGTGTGTGGAGATCAAGCTTGCATGGACTAGCCCAATGGGATAGACAAGGTGGAAGTTCATAATTTGAAAATTACAAATCATGTGCATCTCATGTGCCAACCATGTGCTTATATAAGAGTTTGGGCTTAAATTGTAATTGAGCTTAATTGTATTAATGGACAACCGTAATCTATCCTTAGCTAATTAGGACTATTTAGGTGTGTGGGCCTTAGTTAATTTAAGCCCATGCCACCCATGTTATTAGATATTGTATTTGGTTTAGGTTTCATTAGTCAAATAGGATTTGGGTTAGATTAGGATTATCCCTACATTTAAGGGATTAACTTTATCTTTTAGTTTTCCTTATCATGTAAGGATTAGGATAGGATTTAAATTTTCCTTTTCCATATAGGAAACTACTATCTACAGCCTATAAATAAACCTTGGCCATGTTCTCTACATAGATTTTGTCGTTAATAAAACTTGAGTGTTTCTTCATAATAGAGAGTGCAAGATTGATCTTTTAATTACTTTAAAGAATTATTAAACTTATCAAGTCATGCTTGTGGCATTTGCTGTTCTTTTACATTATAATCTTGGTCTGCCACTAGTTTAGCTTGGGTTAGATTTGCAACCATTGGTATCTATGATCAAAGGTTTGTTACCTTAACTTTTTGGAGGGGTTTCAAGGCGTGTTCTTTGAGTTCCGCTTTAGTTTGGTATCAGAGCTTGAGGTTGGTTATCAATACCTATCCTTTATTTGATTTCTAGTTAAGGTTTTAAATTCTGCCCATAGAAGTACCCTAGAATCAATTTCGGCTATAGTAGCAAAGTTGCATGTTTCTTTGGAGCATTTAACTCTTAATTTGCATAAAAAAAACCTCTATTTAGTATTATTCAATAAAAAAGGAGGAAAACTAAAAAAAAAAAAAATCAAACTAAGCACTTTAATTGTAGAATTGTGCTATTTATATTCCATATTGGAATCTTTGAGAATGGGTTGCTGGATCTATTTGATATCATCTTTGTTCATAGCAATCAACTTGAAAATCATTAAATTGAGTTAATTTGCAACTTTATTAATTCGGGTACATTGGCATTCATATTGAATAATTATTTGTTCTTTGTGAATTGAGCCTAGCCATCAAGAATACCATGAGTTCTTGCTGTTTGGTGATTATTTAATGTTGCATAAGGGTTAATATTGGAAAAATTGGCAAGTCACTAGGAGAAAACCGATTCTATTATTTTTTTTTTTTCCATATTGTCTACTTTTCTTGCACTATTTAGTTTTCTTTTATTGAATTCTGTCCCTTTGCTTCTATTTGCATTTGTTAAGTCTAAATTTGCACTCTTAAGCTTAAATTGAACATAAATCAATAGTATACACCCATGTATAGCTCTATATTTTTATTTTCTTTACATATCAGATTGCTTCTAGTTTTTGTCCTATTCATCTTTGTTAGGTTATCATTGTTAATTCCTAGTATAGATCATGTGCATATTGCTTGATTTGATTTTCGGTTCTTAATTGTAATTTTGCTATCAATCTTTGAATGGTAAAAGGCTCTGAGCTCAAAAGAGGGTAAAAGCCATTTATTGTGTGAAACATAAGTGGTTTACATTTTCTTTTGAGTGAAACATGTGTGGGAGTGATTGCGAGGACATTTTTTCTTCATTATTATTTTCTTATGAATTGCTAACCATGTCAAATCAAGGCACAAGGGAAGTAGTGGGAGTGAAGAGGCCCAAGCATGTACCATTAAAGACTATTCAGTCCCAATCTGAGTGACTTTTCTCCACGATAGCAAATGTCAATTAAAAGATGGAGAGACAAGATCGGAATATCGAGGAGATGAGGCAAAGTACCATAAATTCTGAAAAAACAAAAGAAGAATCCAAACCTCATGGGAGTGGAATGTTCACAATGCTGGAATTGGGAGGAATGAAGATAAAATCGATCCCTAAGATGATGAAGAAGATGATGCCCAATCAATTAGAAAGAAAGAAAGCGATAAGATTGACAACAACATCAACTCCATCAAAATGAAAATTCCGCCTTTTAAAGGGACGAATGATGTTGAAGCTTACGTTGAGAGGGAAAGAAAAGTGGAACTAATCTTTGAATGCCACAACTATAGTGAACATAAAAAGGTAAAACTTTTTGTTGAATTTACTGATTATGCTCTTGTTTGGTGGGATCATATTGTAATAAATAGAAGAAGGAATGGAGAGAGACCTATTAGAACATGGCAGGAAATGAAGAGAATAACCAGGAAACAATTTGTACCAGGGAATTTTCTTCATTATTACTATAGGGAGTTGCACTAAAAATAACAGCCCTTTACTCAAGGATCCATGACGGTTGAAGATTACCACAAGGAGATGGAGATGGCAATGATTAGAGCCAATGTGATGGAGGATTTAGAAGCTACCATGGCAAGCTTAATAGGTGGCCTAAATAGACAGATTGCTAACGTTGTGGAATTGTAGCATTATGTGGATTTTGAAGACATGGTCAACATGGCCACAAAGATTGCAAGGCAATTGAAGAACAAAGGAGCAATAAAGAATTACAAGAGTTCCAAATCAAAATGTATGCAGATCAAGGACATGTGAGCCAATCTTCACGCGAGGATGATGCACTTGTCATACCAAGTGGTGCAATTACTAGATCAAGGGCTAACAAGCTAAGGCAAGCAATGCAAGGCTATGTTCAAAACTTGGTAACCAAGAAGATTGCAATAGAGGTGTGCATCAAGAAAGAGATGGAGCTGAATGAAGAACCAAGGCCCATTACATACCTTGGGTTGTGTGGAGATCACGCTTGCATGGACTAGCCCAATTGGCTAGAAAAGATGGAAGTTCATAATTTGAAGATTACAAGTCATGTGCAAACCATGTGCCACGCATGTGCTTATGTTAGGGTTTGGGCTTAATTGTTTTAATGAGCTGCCATAATCTATCCTTAGCTACTTAGGGACTATTTAGGCATGTGGTCCTTAATTAATGTAAGCCCATGCTAGTTGGAATTATATTTGGTTTAGGTTTCTTTAGTCAATTGGCATTTGAGTTAGATTTGGATTATCCCTACATTTAAGAGATTTATTTTATCTTTGGGTTAGATTAGGACTATCCCTACATTTAAGGGATTTAATTTATCTTTATCTTTTCGTTTTCCTTGTCATGTAAGGATTAGGATTAGGATAAACTTTGAGCTATGGGATTAGGATAGGATTTAAGTTTTCCTTTTCCATATGGGAAACTACTATTTATGTCCTATAAATAAAAGCCTTGGGCATGTACTTTCATTATTTTTTTGACAATTAATAAACTTTGAGTGTTTTCTTCATAATTGAGAGTGCAAGATTACTCTTTTAATTACTTTAAGGAATTGTTAAACTTATCAAGTCTTTATGCTTGTGGCTTTTTGCTACTTGTTTAGCTTCGGTCAGATTTGCAACCATTGGTGTCCATGCTCAAAGGTTTGTTTGCCTTAACTTTGTTGATGTGTTTCAAAGCGTGTTCCTCGGGTTCCGTATCATTAGAGCTTGAGGCTGGATATCAATAACTATCCTTTATTTGCTTTCTAGTTGTTAATCTAATTAGGTTTAAAATTCTACCTATAGAAGTACCTTAGAATCAATTTCGGCTATAGTATCAAAGTTGCATGTTTTTGTTTCTTTGGTGCAATTAAATCTTAATTTGCATAAAAAATCGTCAGTTTAGTATTATTTGTTAAAGAAAAAAAAGAACCAAAAAAAATTGAGTTAAGCACTTTGAATGTGGAATTGTGCTATTTGAGTTCCAAATTGAATTATGTGGAAATTGGGTGCTGATATCATCCTTATGCATAGCAATCAACTTGAAAATTGTTGAATTTGCAACTTTATGAATTCGGGTTATCATATTGAACAATCTATTTGATCTTTGTGATTTGAGCTTTAACTATCAAAAATACTTTGAGTTCTTGCTGTTTGGTTGTAACTTAAGGTTGCATAGTGGGAAAGTCGGCTACTCACTAGGAGGAAACCGACTATTTAATTTAGCATATTGTCTATTTTCTTTACACTCTTTAATTTTCTTTCTTTGAAATTTGTCCTTTTTGCTTCTATTTACATTTGTTAAGTCTAATTTGCACTCTTAGGCTTAAATTGAACAAAAATCAGTAGCATACACACTTTTGCATCCATGTATAACTCTATATTTATATATTTTCATTGCATATTAGTTTGCCACTAGTAATTGTCCCATTCATCATTGTTAATTCCTGGCATAGATCATGTGCATATTGCTTGATTTGATTTTCAGTTCTTAATTGTAATTTTGAGATCAATCTTTCAGTGGTAAAAGGCTAGAGTGGTAAGCTTAAAAGAGGGTAAAAGCCATTTATTGTGTGAAACACGAGTGGTTACATTCTGTTTTGAGTGAAGCACTTGAGGGAGAGATCGTGCGGACTTTTCTTCATTATTACTATCTTGTGAATTACTAACCATTTCAAAGCAAAGTACAAAGGGGAGTATTAAGGGTGAAGATCTGCCCAAGCATGTGCCACTTGAAGCCATTCAGTCTGAATTTGAAAGAGTTTTCTCTGTGTTAGCAAATGTGACTGAAATGATGGAAAGATAAGAATGTAAGATTGAAGAGGTGAGACAAAGCACTACAAATTCCAAGAAAACAAGAGAGGAGTCACGACCTCATGGGAGAGATGGAATATTCATACTGCTGGAATTGGGAGGTTTCGTGTTATGGAGCAGCCTATACACCAAATTTCAAGGATTCAACAAGAGAACCAAAAAGGCAAGGATCAGGCTTAAGAGGTCTCTAGTCCTTTTAGCGTGCCTCAAGGACCTATAACAAGGTCTCGATCTAAGAAGTTTCATCAAGCCTTAATCCATCATCTACAAGGCTTAGTGAATTCAGCTAGTGAAGATTTACAAGGACATCAAAACTTTGGAACATGTGCAGCCCAAGTTCAATACAACGTAATCCAAATCCAATTTACTAATGGGTTCAATTAAGAATGTAATGGGCCACTTTTGTTATTGGCTAAATAAGGGGTTGACAGATTTATGTCTTTTAAAAGAGTCCATTAGTTTCCATTTGGGATATGATTTGATTAGTTTCCTTTTGTGTTTTGGCTTTATTAGTTTCCATTTGTGATTAGGCTTTATTAGTTTCCACATTCATTAAAACCTTGTAATGGCTATAAATATGCCTTGGACTAATGGTTGGGTAGATTATGAAATTGTTAATCCAAAAAGGTTGTTTTTCTTTTATCTTTGTGTTCTTGTGTAGAATGCATGTTTTAAGAAACATTCAAGTAGGTTGATCATCTTCTTGTGGAGTGTTTCGAAATTGGAATTCAGAAACAAGTTTTCTTTATTCTAATTCTTGATCATCTTATCTAAGTAATCTGACTTCTAGCCATCTTAGGGGTTGTTGCGGAATTGAGTTTTGGGGTTTTCATGTTAATG
>CATIWF010041349.1:0-10546 GCA_949630135.1 Balakata baccata
TTGATTTTTTTCGTTGTGCCTGATTGAGATTACAAACATGTGAAATTTTTAGTGGATTTTTAGGCATAAGGCATTTCTTAGTGCAATTGGCTTCATAATTTTTTGGTCCCATGCAAAGTGAAGGAAGGCATAGAACTATAAGTTACTGAAACATTGAGGGGAATTTAATAATTTGAACACATTCAGTGGCTAATTATGTGTTTTTGGTGCAAGCAGTTAGGACTTGAAACTTTGAAATTTTATTTAATTGGTATCATGATGTTTGGATGTGGTTTTTAAAGACCTATTTTGCATTGTCATCTTAGTACACTTGGATTTGTTTCTTGGAATCACTAGGAAGCCATGAGCAACAAGAAAGGAACAATAGTTGCATTTTTACTTTTCTCCTTAGCGCGAGAAAAAAAAATACAAATGAAATATGCTAAAGTACAAGTTTTATATGGAATTATTTGTCACAAGAACAAATATATGTGTCATGTGCATAAACTTCTTTCTTCTATACAAAACTATATATTTTTTTTCCACACTATCTTTCAGCTCTGATTTAATCTCCTATTCTTCTTATACTAATATTAGTTTAGGCAACTGGAATACTCACAATTACATTATGTCCTGATGGGTCATGGATGAATATTTTTTCTAGATTAGAAGATAGCCTGAAGAATTATATTGTTGCCATCATGATTTTTAATTTATTTGTCTACTACCTTATTCTTAAACTGTAGTTTATTCAAGAGAGCCTGTAATTTGCCATGAGGCTATAGATATTGGGTGGTTCAAACTCACTGACCTTTGCATTCATGAAAAAAAACTTATGGATTGCTCATCATATGGAAATTCAGTAGCAGTTTGGGTGGTTGATATATCGTTAACTTCGTAATAATGAGTTCCTCTTCATGTTATCTGCCATAATTTTCATGATTTTGTTATTTGATTATTTTAATTATATTGTTTTCTTTTTTTCTCCTTTTCCTCAATTCCCTAAATTTTGAAATATTATTCTACAATCATCTAAAGATAATTCAGTAAATTGAACCATATGGAGTTGGTTTTGTATCAGAAAAAAGTGACTGCACAGAAAAAAAAAATCAATATACTCATAAATGATTTTCCAAAAAGAATTTACAATTTATGTCTTGATTATGAAGCATAGAACATATTATATTATTAATAGATTAATTCAATTATATAATAATATATATTTAATTGTTTCATTTTTATTGATTGATATGAAAATAAAAATAAAATAATTAAATGTATATCATTATATGATTGAATTAATATCTAAAAATTTCTCTATTTATAGTGAGAGAATTAATAGGTTGCAAGTGGAATAATTTTTATTTGAAAAAAAAAAAACAATTTAAATTTTATGACTAAAAATAGAATCTTTGACCGTAAGATCAATGTATCTTCCTTTTTTTTTTTTTTTTTTTGATACCACGGGAGGGGGACACCCAAAAAAAACACTCTAAAGTTACAAACTATATCTTGAGGATAGGAAACTCCTTGGAGATGTTTCCGGTAAAGAGGTTAAATCGCAGAAGGGGGCTTCCGAAAAGTAGAAAGACCCAAAGCTTGATGGGCAGACAAAATGACTAGCAAATCAGCAGCTAGGTTTGCTTCCCTGTAGATATGTTGAACTTTCACATACCAGTCCATCCTTATCAATAACAAACACTCATGGATCAAATTAGAACAGGAACCAGCATCCCCTTCCTGTCTCAAAATCTATTGAAAAGCTAAGAACTAGAATAATCATTTTGTAACCAGCTTCCCACGCCACACGAAGACCCTAGAGGATAGCCCAAAGCGCTGCACCAATAGCAGAGCAAGTACCCACATTGATGGCATACCCTGAGAGCCATCTACCCAGAGAATCTCTAAAAAACCCACCTCCCCCAAAGGGCCAGAACCCCCTTTAGCACACCCATCTGTATTGAGCTTAACCCACCCTTCCGGTGGTGGATCCCACCTAATCCAACGGGTCACATAGACGTTTCCAATCCCTGCAGCAAACTGGTTTTTAAAAGAACTGGCAATATCACTCCAATATCGATGGACCCACTGGATTTTATGATCACAGAGGTGGGAAACATGGTTGAAAAGCTTATCATTCATCCGACGCCAAATCCACCAGAGACACATGGAGAAGAAAGCATACCAATTGCCATCAAATTGGCCAAAATTTTTACACAATAAATTCTCAACCAACCAATCATGAAAGGAAAGCTAAAATCAAACTGACCTCCATATAAGTTGAGAATTCTGCTCCAAAAAATCTGCACCTCGCTGCAAGTTCTGAAAATATGATTTAAATCCTCCACTTCTCCTGGACAAGTACTGCAAAAAATGTCTCCACCAAAGCCCCTTCTAGCCCTTTCCACTTTTGTCATAACTTTACCATGAACAAGAAGCCACGAGAAAGTCTTTATCTATTGAGGAACCCTGATGTGCCACAGATGTTTCCAAAAGCTTGTCTCACTAGCTTTCGCAATATTGGCAGCAATCCTATAAGCGGATGAAACAGAGAAAGTTCCATTAGGTGCCCCTTTCCAATCCAACTGCTTTCCATGAAACAGAACGACCATTTTAGAGGAATTAATACAATTCATGATGTTTCTCAAGGCCAACTGTATCCAGTGTATCCTTAATAAAACTCCAAGAAAGACGATCGTAAGCCTTCTCAAGGTCAATTTTGATTGTCATATAACCCATTCCATTCTTCTTACTATTCATGGAATGAAGCACTTCCTGGTAAATAATAATATTATCCACGATCTGGTGGCCAGGGATAAAGCTGCTCTAGTACGGCCTGACAATGCTCGGTATGATCTCTTTAAGTCTATTCATCATGGCCTTGGTGATAACCTTGTACACCACGTTACAAAGGCTAATCGGCCTCAGTTGAGTAATGTACTCAGGATCACTGACTTTCAGAATGGGAACCAAAAGCTTATCATTGATATCTAGGGGGAGCATCCCCGACTCAAAGTAACCCAACACAAATCTACAAATTTCAGGTCCTACTGTGTGCCAGGATTTTTGATAGAAAGCTGCATGCATTCCGTCAGGTCCTGGAGCCTTAAAAGGTGCCATATTAAACATCGCATATTCAACATCCTCGATGGTAAAAGGCCTATTGATGAAAGCCAGCTGCTCCTCAGACAGAATCGAAAAAGAATGAATGCAAGAAGCAGGAACGTTGCCCTGACCATCCTCAGTACACAGTTGCTTGTAAAAATCTAAAATCATCCGCCCTATGTTGTCTTGATCATAAATCCACTCTCCACCATCATTTTTTAGGGCTTTAATGGTGCTACGACTTTTCCTGGCCAAAGTAGAGGCATTATAGAATTTGGTATTTCTATCCGCAGAACAGATCCATTGCTCTCTAGACCTTTGATACCAGAATAGATCCTCCTGTTAGAGAGCAGTGTTAAGCTGTCTTTGCAGCTTCTTCTCAAGCGGAAGCAAACGAGGAGGCTAGACTTGGGAGAGCCTCTCTTGAATACCCGCAATTCTAGCCCAAAGTCTCTTTTTTCTTCTGAATATACTGCTAAAGTTATTTCTGTTCCAGGAGGTAAAAAAAAAAGAGATCAACTGGATGTTGCGAGTGAGAGGGACTCCTAGCTTCCAATTAGCTTTAACCACATTTTGGTACTCAGGATGGGTAAGCCAAACTGCTTGAAAGCGAAAAGGACGGGGAGGGGCATTACAGTGGCCATCCACCAACTTCACCAGCAGAGGCATATGGTCAGAATAATTTTTAGACAAGTGAGAAACATAAGCCTCTAGGAATCATTCCCTCCAACCAAAATTACAAAAGGCTCGGTCAAGCCTAGCCCCTTTGAAAGTAGAAGCAGAATTACTCCTACTCCATGTGAATCTACTTCCAGAGAAACCCATGTCCATTAAACCATGGTAAAAAATCCATTGCACAAACCCCTTATATCTTCTTCTGTTAGGATTATGAGAGCCATTCGTTTCCTCAGTAGACACCACTAAGTTAAAATCCCTCATCACCATCCAAGGCTTTGAAAGATTGAAATGATCTCGGCTCAAATCTCTCCACAGTGCTCTCCTCAGATATAAGTTCGGGTTGCCATAAACCATAGCTAACAGCCTAACGCCCCTTCTAGTAACTCGCATCAAAATGAATTGAGGATGGGTGTGTAAAATTTCAATGTCATAGATGTTTTGCCAGAAAACCCATTTACCACCACTAAAACCCAGCGCTCCAGTCGAACCTACCAATCAAAACCGACACTGGAACATATATGGTCTACATGATGCCCACTCACCTTAGTCTTAAAAAGACCCAAAATCCCTGGCTTATAAAGCTTTAAGATATCTTTGAGGGTGCGCTGGAAATCTCTACCTGTTGCCCCTTGGACATTCCAGGCCATTCAATTCATAAAGAAAAAACAAAGAAAAGTGGAATGAGGGAAAAACCCATCAGAACAAGGTTTCAAAAACCTCAAAACAAGAAACAACAATGAGAAATACCTCACAGGTCATCGCTCAACATCTGAGCCCTTCTCCCATCATTCGGATCACCAGAATCTTCCCCATCATCAATTTCTTCCTCCTCCAAATGTTCATCCTCATCCTCTTCATGCTCATCTTCATCATGCAATACTGGAGCATCTTGGTGGTGCTCTGACTTAGGCTTTCTAGTGAGAACATTCACATTTTCATGAGCCATCTCAGGCTGCACGTGATTCACCTTCTTTCGTACCACTTCAGTCGAATTTTTGGACCCAGAAACTGCCCAGTACTCATTTTCAGCAGCTGCACTTTTGGATTTTGATTTTTGCTTTGAGGATTGGGAGTTAGGTTTGCTAGCCACGGTCTTACCTTTGGAAGAATTTAAGCCCCCATTATTCTGCACTACATCAGCCTCATGTCCTTTACTTTGAATAACAACATTTGGTCTTCAGCCTTTTGACCCCTTAGAGGGCCCATCATCTCCTAGCGAATGGGCTCTTGGGTCAGGCCCTTTCTCAAAGTCTGAATCCTCCTCATCACTCTCAATTAGGCCCAGCATAGCATACGGTGACCCAGTAGCCTTAGTATCTTGTTTAGGATTCCTTGGACGTACGGATTTATCACCATCTACATGCATGGCTCCTTCCTTATCTCTCCCTTGTTTCCTATTTTGAACCTTTCGAGATTTCCTCCCCGCCAACATCCAAGGCCCATAATTTTCTGTAATTTCCGGATTGATCACTGTCTCGTCATTCCTGATTGGTTCAGATTCCCTACCAACCACGTTATTACCTTCACCTTGGTTGGCCATCTCCGGCAGATTAAGGTTATTCCGATCAGGGCATTCTTCTTTACGATGGCCATATTTACCACATTCAAAACAAACTAAGTGGATACCTTCGTATTCTATACGCCTAACGCGCCTCCTCAGTCAAAGCATGGACAAAAGAGGTTCAGATAGATCCACTTCTACACATATGTGTGCAAAATGTCCCCTAGAAGCATTGCTTGTGGCATCGTCAATTTTGATAGGTTTCCCTATCTTTGCTCCCAATTTCATAAGAAACTCGTGGTCATAATACTCAATCAGCAAGCATGGAATCCGTACCCAAACAAGCATGCTCTCTAAGGTATCTTGCTCCTAATCAAAATCTGGGTGCCATGGCCTCACTGTAAGATAATGATTAAAGACCATCCATGGTCCATCATATTTAGCAAAATCGTAGTCATCTTTGGATGGAAACTTCACCAGAAAAAAACCATTATCAATAGAGACTAGCTCAATATGTGACTTAGGTTTCCAGAGATCCTTGATCTTCCTGAGGAGGAAGTTATAGCCAATAGAGCGTCCCATAAGTTTGACAATCAAGGTTTGCTGCAAGGGCCTCCTTAGCCATATTTTCTCCTTCTTCGATACTCTGATCGTGGGATAATCCTCGTCATCTTCATCCTCAGCCATTTTCTCTTCATCATCGGAAATTAGTTCCATCTCTTCAAGTTGAGCATCAACACTTTTAAGGTCTATAAGCTTGTCTCTAAAGGACAGGATTTTCTTTTGCATTATAGCCATTATTTTCCTCAGGTGGGGCTTCCTCCCTTGCCTTCGGAGTCTCCATAACAATCTCAATTGATGCATATTGATTGTCCACCTTAACTTTTTTATTGCTTCGCTCAAGGAGGTCACTCTTCTCTTGAAAGCGCTCAACCCTAGTCTCCATAGAAGTAGGGCTATAAATGAGCCGAACCGAGCTAAATAATGAGAAGCACGAGCTCGGTTCGATAAGATTTTGATTAAGCTCAAGTGATTCGAATTTCAGTATCTAAGCTCGAGCTCTGCTCGTAGTAAAATTAAGGAATTCATGAACAGCTCGAGCTTGAGTTCGGTTCATTAAAAGCTCGTTAGATATGCTTAATAAGCTATTCGATAATAAACTCGATAACTACACAAATGAGCTATTCGATAAGAGCTTGGTAAATCATATAAACGAGCTACTCGATAAGAGCTCGATATTCATATAAATGAGCTATTCGATAAGAGCTCAATAATCATCTAAATGAGTTGTTCGATAAGAAACTCGATAATTAAATTAATGAGCTATTTAGATAAGAGCTCGATAATCGTCTAAACAAGCTCGAGCTCGATAATGACATTTCATTTCATACAAATAAATACAAATTTAAATAGTAAATTAATACATAAAACAAGAAAAATTTAAAAATTCAAAAAAGACAAATAAAAAGTAAAACATAAGACAAAATTAAAATTGATCAAAATAAAGTCTCATATACAACTATGAAAATAGAACTACTAAAAAAATAAAAATAGAGACTCTCTCTTCCATGAAATAACACCAATGCATAATCTTGATTTTGTAATGACAACTACCTTGTAAAACCAAACACCATCAATATATAAATCGTATATAATAATAAAACAACAGTACGAATAAAGAAATCCAAACACCATCAATATATAAATCACATACATAATAATAAAACAACAGTATAAATAAAGAAATTCAAACACCATTAATACATAATAATAATAATAATAATAATAATAATAATAATAATAAAATTTCATTTGCATCAAACTTCAACTTTGTGGTAATTCAGCATCTCCATTGTCTATTCAAGAAGTCATTTCCACATCAATAAAACAAAATTTTTTATTATGGAAATCTGTTGGACAGTGAATAAATAAAGAAATCTGTATTACGGAAATATTACCTACATAGAAAATATATCTCATTACCCCATAAAAATACACATTCACATGCACAAATATACGAAACAAACTCAACAGTCAATTGATATTGAAATAAACCAAACAAACTCAACAGTTAATTGCACATGCCAATGCCAACCTGTAAATCAGAAATTTTCAGCAATAAACCAAACAAACTCAATCCTAAACCAAACAAACTCAACCCTCAATTGCATTTAATTATGGCAACAAATGATGATTAAAGAAAAATATAATATATTAAGATAGGAAGAGCACTTACAGTTCCAAGAGTTAGAAGACTTTTGTTTATGTAAGATCCCTTCTTTCTCCTTAGACCAATAGTTTCAATTTTTGAGCTCTCATATCAAGGTAGATCGATCAAATCAAATTCTAACAAAAGATATAACTAAGACAGTAAACAAATTGTGCAGCAACGACAGTTAAACACTTAATACCAAAAGCAATAGATTTAAGGGGCAAATTGTATAAAAAATGAGTATATAGAAAAAGTGATATGAAATAGTGAGTAAAACATAATGTTCATGGCTTTATTTGTTCTTTCGAATGCTCTTACTTTTCGTAATTCATACTTTATTGTAGTTGCATGTTCTTTGATAGGAAAATGCACTTATCGATAGAAATTAGATAATGAGTAATCCACTGGTCCAATTATTTTACATCCATCCAACAAACTTAAATTTTGCCACCTAATAAATAAGCTCCAATGTTCCATGGAGATAGGTGCTAAAACAACCAGAAACAAGCTCTATGGGGATAGGATCCACATGAAAATTTCAAACTATCAAAAAATAAAACAAAAGGATAATTAACCTCTACCTTTGACCAAACCAAATCAGATCAAACCATACAATAAACATTTTTTTTTTAATAAAGAACAATAAAAACTAACCACTTCCTTAATAACTGCAAAAATCCCACCAGTTGCATAAAAAAAAAAAAACAAATGCAATTGATAGAATTAGACAAATGTGCAAACTAAAGCACTCTGACTTAACTTGCCTCACACATGTACATTCAAAATACCTAATATAAATACAAGCTTAAATGTACAAGAGAGGATAGGATGATATAAAAGGGTGAGTAATCCTCCGATCAATTCTCAACCTAAATAATTCACTGTCGCATAAAATCCTTAGCTCTCTATTTGCCTCTCTAAGTAGAGTTCTTCCAAAATTTGCACAATTAACAATATAAGTAAAGACCATCATAATGTCTTTTTTCCTAATCTTTTTTTTTTCCAATTATTTGATCAAGTCATCAAGTATAAAATCTATCTCAATGCTTAAAATACTAATTACAACATGCTACTGATGTAAACAGAAGTTCATCGGCAAGAAATGCTAGCAGCCTAGCACTCAAAAGTCAAAAATCTTTTTTTTTTTACATATATAAACATCTCTGAATTAAGGAAAAAAATGGAAATAATGACTATATATATCTCTTAGTTTAGAGTATCCTCTTTTATTCAACTGAAAAATAATAAAGTTTTCCTTCTGATCTTGAGCATAATATAGTCAAAACAATTTGCTTCTAATATCATTCACCAATCAAAAAGTCACACTTAATCTACATCTAGTGAAATTGAAATTAGAAATAGATAATAGACACTGAAAGAGGAAAAAAAATATGAAAATCATCATATTGACCTGTTCAGATCTAGAAAGAGAGCAAAGCCCCTAAGACCACAACGGCAAGAATGAGCAAATCGGCGGAGAAGAAAGGAGTAGAGCAGCAGAGAACAAATCCTAAGAAATGAGCAGCTGCTGTTAGGAGAATGAAAGAAGAAAGGAAAAGGAGTAAATGCAGAAAATTATAACATTGACTTGTACAACCCTAGAACTAAGTAGCTAAAAGCCAAAATGCCCAAAATTGTGTGTTTTACAATTTTTATGTTTATAATTCCTCTAATAACATAATTAAGAAAAAAATTCTAGTTTAGATAATAAATTGGTTGTAGTTAAATTATTTAAATTATAGAATAACAATAATAATCATAAATTTTAGTGGCTGATGAAAATTAAAAAATGGATTAGACACATGTACAGTAAGTGACTTTATATTTTATAGTAATTTATAATTAATATAATAAAATATATTTATTTATCACCTAATAATGATAAATTAA
Source organism: Balakata baccata (assembly GCA_949630135.1). Lineage (NCBI taxonomy): Eukaryota > Viridiplantae > Streptophyta > Magnoliopsida > Malpighiales > Euphorbiaceae > Balakata > Balakata baccata. The sequence goes on from CATIWF010041349.1 coordinate 9,366, forward strand.
TTATTTTGTAATATATTGAACTTATATTTATTTACTAAACCATATATTAAATCATTATTTAGATATATTACATGGTACAATTACAATAAATTGTATGCCAAAAATATAATTAAAAATAAAAATATTATAGTAAAAATGAAAACTAACAATATCTCTTTTTTATTTACTTAATAACAAAGAAAGTTATTTTTTTATGATTAGCAAAAAAAAATTTGATTCAACATTAATGTGAAATTTATTTAAGAGTAATTTTGGAGAATATAATATAAAAAATGCAATATCTTTTTCAATCATTTTTCCTTTATAATGGATTAATTTAAAATGACACCATCAATCTAATCATTAATGTCATATATTGTTGGTTTCTAATTGGTTTCAATATAGCAATTAAAAGATAATTAATTATGGTTAATCTATATATACATATGTATTAAGAATAATTAACATTTGAAATATTCACGGCCTATATATAATTATTAATATCAAACTTGAGATAATTAAAAAAACAAATGAAAAGCAAGTAAACATAAATTGAAGAAATAAAAATAATTTTGCTCGTCCCTCTAAATTACTATTAAAAATCATATATACAATAAATGTAGTAAGTAGTTTACGGTCATTTTGTTTATTCTTTTAAATTACTAGTTTATCCATTATTAAAATTATATATAAAATAGAGGTAATAAGTATTTTACTATCGTTTTGTCTGTTATATTAAATTACTAAAGAATATGGGCAAAATTAAACTAAAATAAAAAAAATTGAACTAAAATGATTTGACTTAATTTAATTTTTAGGAGTATTATTAGTATGATTTTACCAAAATTAATCAATATAAGTAATAATTTTTTCATTATTTGATTAAATCAAATAAAGATTTTTTACACTTTTGGTTTTTATTTTTATTTTTTAATATTAGTTCACTACTTTTTATATATAAAACATAGTTATTCCATTATATACATATAATAAAAATAAAAAGTATTTTACGGTCATTTTATCTGTCCTCCAAATTGTTATTTTGTCCATTATTAATAGTTATATATAAAATAGAGGTAGTAATTACTTTACGATCATTTTGCTTATCTCATATATTTTTAATCATCCACATGTACATGATTTTTAACAGTTTGATTTATCATTATTAAATAATAATAATAATAATAATAATAATCATCATC
>CATIWF010041358.1:0-21956 GCA_949630135.1 Balakata baccata
TTAGACTAGATTGCTAGTTTGACAATTAAAGTGAAAGATGTTCCAAAAACTCCAATAACTATATTATTGCTAGTTCATTAATATATTTTAGAGACATAAAATGGGCATTAAATATAAATAAATAACGAGGAATGCTACTAACAGTCTTTTATGCGCTCTCTCCACTATATATTTATAATACAAAAAAATACGTATCTTTTTATAAAATACTAACTTTTATTATAAAAACTAATAATATTTTATAAATAAATAGATATATATCTTTTTAATATTGGAAGTATATGATGAAAAGTATCGAATAAAGTATTGAATAGCATTTCTCGTAACTAAAATTGTCCCTGGGTTGTGAAATAAGAATTCATCCTTTTTTCCAATATCTATTTACTTGAATAAAACTAAATAAGTTTGGAATGCTATTAATATAGGAATATATATATATATATATATATATATATATTCTCTAGTATTTTTCTAATTAAATTTAATATGTTTTAAAGATAGGGTTAATTACTTAAAAAAAAAACCAAACTTTGGGACGTTAAACAAAAATAGCATGAACTATTAACTTTTAAGATAAAATACCTAAACAATGTTTGTTCAAACAGAAATAGCTTCTAGTAAGTTTTAGCGCCAGAGATTCGCTAATGTGGCATTCCTCATCCTACATGGCACGCTGGAGAAAAAAAAATTAATAAATTTTTTTTTAAATGCCACATGCACAAAATGACATCTTTTTAACCACATTTGAAAAAAAAAATGGATCGAAATTTGGATTTTTGAGCTGAAAGAAGATTATCTAGGGTTCATAAATAGAGCTAAAGGAAGATCTTGGCTTCATCTCTGAAAAATTGAAATTCCTTAGCTTCCACTCTAACTTCATAAAGAGGATGCAAATGAGATCCTTATAATGAATCCCATGTTTCTTCAACAAAGACTAACTAAGCTTAGCTATCCATAAAACCATTGCATGCCACCCTTTTAAGTTAGAGATAAAAGTAGAACAAACCCACTAAGATAACAAAAGTGGTGGTGGTGGTGGTGATAATGATGAGAAAGAATCTGAGGAAGAAGAAGACAGTGGAAGTGAAGATAAAGATGACCTTTGTGAGTATTTTTACAGTAAGGATGCTCTATCACCAATGCCATCACCACAAAGGGAATTAGGATGAGATTTCTTTTACCCATTTGATGAAATGAGGACAAAATTGCTAAATGGTTTTAGTCAAAACTCAAGTGAGGACTTAAAAGCTGTGAGAGAGAAAGAAGGGATTCCAGAGCTTGAAGATAAAGTAAAGGAAAGAATGAATAAGGGTAAAGCTGTGAATGTGAAAAATGACGATATGGGTCATAAAGAGAATGAAATTACATACGTGAAAATTGGAGATGATTCGAACTATTGGGATTGATTTTTAAATTGTGGGAATCAAGTTAGACTTGAATTAGGAACGGTATTCATAATTGAAAAAGTATTCCCATTATTGTTTTGCAAGTTTAGGGGGCCTATAAATATAGGTAAAATCAAGGCTTTTAAGGTAATGAAGCAATAAGAGTAAATACAAAAGAAGCTTAGGGATTTGCAAGTTTGAGTTTCTGCTTATGTATTTTTGAGCTTCGAGAAACACCTTTGGGAGTGAAAGTTATTCTTCTAGCTTATGTGAGAGAGAAAATATGATAAATTGTAGGTTTGAGTTTGATCAATTCAAGGGGATACAATTTTATTTTATTGTAATTGTTTATTTTCTCATATAGTGAAAATTGGTTACTCTCTACGAAGTAGGCAATTAAGGGCCGAATCACGTAAATCTTGTATTATTTCTATTTCTTGGCTTGTATTTTTATTTTGACGTGCTTATTGATTATTTTTCCCAACAAGTGGTATTAAAGTTGGTTTTGATTAATATTCAATAAGCACATTAGGCAATTTATCATCACTTTTTACAATAGAGAAGTATGATAAAAAAAAAATAGTTTCACTCTTTGGTAAAAAACGGTGAAGGATCTCCTAATTCAATAAGGCTTAGCAAAGCATTGAAGGGAAATGAGAAGGAAAAGCCATAAAAGATGAGCAATGAAGATTGGAAAGAACTCGAGGAAATGTGTGTTAGTACGATACGTCTTTGCATCGGTGATAACATTATGAATAATGTTATTGAGGAGAATTCTACCGCGGTGATTTGGGACAAACTGGAAAAAATTTATTTGGCTAAAAGTTTGATCAATAAATTGCATCTAAAGTGAAAATTATATAGGCCAAGGATAGTGAAAGGCAGGAATCTGGTGGAGCATGTAAATGAATTCAATGGAATCTTAGATCAATTGAAGAAAATTGATGTTAAGATTGAGAAAGAAGATAAGGCGCTAATGCTTCTTTCCTCACTCCCTGACTTTTATGAGAATTTTATTAACTCGTTAATTATATAAAAAGATTTTGTGATTATGGATTTTACTCAGGTGCAATTGGTATCTCTTAAAACTCAAAGGAAAGCCAAAAATGAGGATAAAGATGGTGATGTATTGGTTTCTCATGGTATAAGTCAATAAGGGTGAGCTAATAATAAGGAGAGATCTAAGCAAGGCAAGTCTAGATCCAAAATCAAGAAATTGGATGATATTCACTGCTTCATATGCAAAGAGTATAGACATTACAAAAAGGATTGCTGGAAGGGTAAGAAACAGGATGAATAGACTAATTTAGTTTCTCTTGCTTGGAGATGCCCATGTAATTACCCAAGGGAATGATGCATCTTCCTATGATATTTGGCTTTTAGATTGTTGCTGTGATTCTTATATTTACTTCAGGAGAGATTATTTTGATACACTCCAAGAAGTGTTGATTAGTATCTTAAAATTATGTAATAATTTTAAGGAAAATGTCATAGGTATTGGTAGTGTAAAAATCAAGATTTATAATGGAGTGGTGATGACTTTAAAGGACGTGGCATATGTTCCAAAGATGTACAAGAATTTAATTTTTCTGAGTGTGTTAGATTCCAAGGGTTTTAGTTATAATGTTATAGATGGAATTCTAAGGGTTACTCAAGGTTGTATGGTCTTGATGAAAGGAAAATTGCATCGAAGGATATACATCTAATTGGTAGTACAATATAGACCTCAAGTACTGTCTAGAAATGAGTTGCATCCATAAATAGTTTCCAAGGTATAAATGGTTTTAAATGGGTGGAATTTGCTGGTGATCAAATAGAGGGATTGAGGTATCTCTCCAGAATCAAGTAGCACCATCAACTTGTTTCAACTAAACATGGTGTATTGGCCATGTTTAGAATGGACCAAGTTCTGATTCAGATATATGTAGTTGAGGAATTTAGGTCAATAAGGTTATTGTAATTAAAAAATTAAGGTGGAAATTGTTATGATTGATTTTTAAATTGTGCGAATCCAAGTTAGACTTGGATTTGGATAAGTCTTACACTTGGATTAGGAAATATGTTCCTAATTGAAAAAGTATTCCTATCATTGTTTGGTAAGCTTAGGGGGCGTATAAATATAGGCAATATTAAGGCTTTTAAGGCAATGAAGCAAGGAGAGCAAATACAAACTTGGAGATTTACAAGTTTGAGTTTTTGTTTGGGCATTCTTGGGCTTCGGAAAATACTTTTGGGTGCTTTGAGGGTGAGAGTTATTCTTCTAGCTTATGTGAGAGGGAGAACACAATAGATTGTGGGTTTGGATTTGATCAACTCAAGGGGATAAAATTTTATTGTATTTTAATTGTTTATTTTCTCATTTAATAAAAAATTAGTAACTCTCCGTGGAAGTATGCAATTAAGGGCCGAACTACATAAATCTTATATTCTCTCTATTTTCTTGGCTTAGATTTTTATTTTGATATATTTATTGATCGTTTTTCCCAACAACTTAGACTAGGAAGAAAGCAAAGGATTGAGAATGATTGATATACCTACAATGGGAGGGAATTGTTGGAAGCATTAAAAGATATAAATGATCATTTTGTCAGAGCTTATGATTTTGGTTTGGACATTTCAAGAATGTTTGATGTCAATAGAGTTCAATTACAATTTGTTCTCTTTCTTTTAGGGATTAGAGAAAGAGATTGAATATACTTTCCATTTCACTTTCGTCTTCGATTTCACTTTCACTTAAACTTTCTTATTTGCTAAGCACGTATAAATATTCATATATATGTTAATCATAATATAACGAAATATACCCATAATATAACATAAAATATATACTTAATATATATATACATATATATCAAATATACCTAAAATATAACATAAATTATATATACATATATGCAAAATATACCCATGATATACTATAGAATATTTAATTAAAATATTATCTACCTATACACTAAAAGTGGGTGCAGAATCACTGTTATGTACAATATATTTCCAATTCTACGGTCAACTTAAAATTCTCAGCAAAACGGTACCGTTGCACTTAAAATTCTCGGCAAAACAGTACTGTTGCTTAAAATTTTATTCTCTTGCTTAAAGTCTCTAACAAAACGATGTCATCTTTGATACATTCAATCAATTGTGTCTGACACATTAGGTAATAGATGGCAGAGAATTTATTCCTAAATTATCAAAAAACAATTCAAAATAATTGTCTTTTATGTATTCACCCCCATTTTTATTATTAAAAAAATAAAATCACTCAACATACAAAGTCTATTTGTGTCTTTACACAGATTATACCCTTTTGGTCTTTAAAAACGAAAAACAACACCATAACCCTATTTTTATCTCTTCTTCAACATTCTTCACTTCCTATTGTCCTCGTCATAAATAATGGATCTGCTAGTATATAATATCAAAAGAAGAAAGATTGCGAGTTGAGCACCATGATTTTTCAGTTGAAAGAAAATCAGAAATAGGATGGGCCGGCTCTTTGCAATTTCTTTTCATCTTTTTTTTTTTTATATAAAATTTCAATTAATAAATATTTTATTAAAACTACTTTTTATAAAACTATCTATGTTTTTATTAAGTATCAACTACTAATATTAACATTTATTATTATTATTATTATTATTATTTAGAATCTATTTAATATAAATAAAATATTATTTAATAATATTTAGTTTTTTAATTTTTAAAATTTTATATTAGTTTAGTAATATTTGCGCGATACTACCTCTTTCTTCTTTTGGTTTTTTATTTTCTTCGAATTTTTTAAAATTAATCATTTTTTGTCTTATTTTTTAAAAAATTATATTTTATTTATACCTTATGCTTTATATTCATGAACTTTCATCTGAAAATTATATTTATATCTTCTAATTTCATATGGGTTTCTATTATTTTGACTCTATTTTTTTGCAAAAGAAAACTATCTAACTTTACTGCTGGGTTTGTAGATTATGAGCTATGGGTACCTTATTTACTGTTCAGGGGAATAATCGATTTGATGATAGCTTTTATATAATTATGCCTATAATCAAGCAGACTGAAAGTTAAGGTATGAGTTTTTTATTATAATAAATAGTTTTTTAATATTCTATATCATACAATTTAATGCAAATATAATTAACTGTGGTTAATTTTACATATATGGTTCAATTGATTCATTTATTTTAGTATATGCATCCACCTTTAGATTTAGATTAGGAAATTAGGACAAATGTGAGATGATTAACCCGTTATTTTTGCGCTTATCTAATAGAGGATTTTGTGTCATAAGTATATCTGTAAAAACTGTTTAAAAAAATATACATTTTGGATTATGGGAGATAATAATTATTTTTGTATCTAGAAAGAAATATTTTAGTTCATTCCAATTGTTAGCTTTATTTGTATTCCAGATACTTATTTTTTCGACTCCTATAAATAGCAGCCACTCTACCTCTTCTTTCATCCCTTCATTATTATTTCTTTTCCTTCTTTTACTTTCAAGGTTAGACAGTTTCTATTCTTTACTTAATATTTTTCTAAGAATGCTGCAACAACAAGAATATCTTTACTTATGTGCTTCAAGCTTTGTTAGTCACATAATATTAAGCTGAATATTCATTTATTGTTCATAGATAGCTCATTTTTGTGTCTCTCTTATTAGACTCCTTTCATACTCAATATTGTGTTTTTCCATGTAATAACTAATTAAACATTGTTGTGTTGGTTCCTCTTTTAAATTTTCTCCATATATTTGTTCATTCCCATTTCATTTTAATTTGCATGATATTTTTTTATTTTTTTTACTGGAACAACTTAAACTCAAGTATTGTATGATCATATATTACTTTGACTTTGATTTTATCAATCATGGTGAAATTGGAAAGAAATCCTTTGGTTTATGTTATTTATAGTTTTATGGTTTTCATGTACCAGAAGCTCCAATGCGTCAAACACGTTATTGTTGAGAACCCAATGGAATTAGTATTAATTAGAGCCCGAAACAATCAATTGGATTTACATGTCTTTCTATCCTACTAAATAATGGTTCTAATATATTTTGTTTCGTTTTGCTTTATTTATGGCTTTTAGTATTTCTTGAAGTCTGCTTCTTATACTGTAATATAGAAATCATTTTTTTTGGCAGTTTTTTAAAATTGCTCTTAGTTGAATAGTATCTTTGTCAAATCTTTATTGTAACTGCAATTAATTTTCTTATAATTAACATGCTATTATTTTTACGTATGTTTGTTCATGTTCCCCTTGCTCAAAACTTACAAGCTGTTTTAAGTTATATTGGTATGTCTCCGCCTTTCTACGATGTTATCACAAATGATGGAATATTTACCTGCACTGTAAGCTATGCTTATGAAGATAATATAGGACAAAGATATGTTTCATTTGTTACAGGCATGAGTATGGACAATGCTGATGAAGCAAAAAACATGGCTATTATTAGTGTTATTGATCATTTGAGATATTTATACAGTTTTGATATAGTGGATTATAATCACAGAGACATGTTAATATATAAAATGAACAATGAAAACACAATCAATGATGATGGAAATGCACTTCATGCTGCCTATGAACATTTAGCTGCTAATTACGTATGCCTTGCCAAAAAATATGGCAAACTCTTGAAAACTTTAAAGAAGATGAAGAATTTACTTAAAAGGGTGTTACATATGATTTAAACCGCTGTTGGCATGCTCTTGGGATAGTTTTTTGCTTTTAGTAGCTTTAGATGTAGTTATCTTTTAGTATCTAACTCTGATGTCTTTTGGTGCTGTACAGATGAACATTTTGCTTATGAAGTAGAATTTCAAGACTAAATGATATTTCCATTAGTAGTAACAACAATGTAATTTTGTTATTCTGTAAATATATATAAAGCAGCAGTTTATTAAATACAAGAAGCAATATCTTATTTTAATTTGTTTATAATTGAATCACTGTTCCTTTTACTCTATTCAGTGCAGTTGATGAATTGACAATGAAAAAATTGACTTTTGTCAACCTACAAAAAAAAAAAAGCATCAATAAGTATTAGTTATTGTGTAAATACTATTAGTCGTATGAATAGTATGAGATAACTAAAAAATTACAATTATTATGTTAAACGGTGTTGTAACAACGATGAAAACAAATTGAAAACCATTTGATTTTAATTAGAAATTTAATTATAGTCTATCACAAAATCTCTTGGTCTAATTTTTGCCGCAATGCTTACTAAGAAACATGAAATATTTTGGTTTTTTTTTTTGCTATCCTTAAATTTTAAATTGCATAAGGGAGCAGTAATTGTAAAAAAATGTATATTAAGTTAAATATAATTTAGTACTTCAATGAGTATTAACTATCCTTGATAATGAGTAAATTTATATATTAATATAGTTGGTTTAAATTATCAATATATTATATAGGTACTCCTAAATTGTAATTATCAAATTTTTGCAATATAAAAAATACAATATATCTAATCATTTCATATATGTACATATGTAGAACAAAGTAAATTAAAAATATATCATTTATTATAAAAATCATAAAAAAATAATTTTGTAATATAAAAATTTACTGTACAATATTATTAGAAATTTTCTGAACGATGTCTTCTTTCTAATTTTTTGCTTGTCTTTTTTTCCGTGCTTCTCCCAATTATATTTATTATGTATTTATAGTTATGAACAATGTGACTATTACATAATATAACTTCATTCAATAGGTAAGTGTAATATCAAAGAAAACTATTATGTAATATGACATCATTCATATTGTATTCTTCAATTATTATTTTTTGTGTTATACCATTTTGGAAATATAAAATATTTACATAACATTTTAATGATTATGTTTTTTTTTTTATCACAAGTACAGTTTGTATTTTTTTATTTGTATTTAAAATAATTGTAATGTATTTTATATTTTGCAATTTGATGTCGATTAGCTTTGCAATCTCTTATTATCATTTACAATCTACAATCACACTATACTACCTACAGACTTCTTCACAGGTGTGTTTTATTGAAAATTAATATAGTATGTTATACGTCAATTTATCTGACTTATTATCAAAATTATTTATTTAATAAGGAAAAAGATGATTTGTTATATTCTTTCATGAAATGATTTCATTTTAATTTTATTTTCTTTATTTATGTCTTGAATAAAATTTATTATTTATATTTTTTTGATTTAGGATTTCGTTTTACGTTACATTGTCTCTATGAAACGGAATAGACATATTAAATTTACTAATATAAACATACACAACGTGATTAACGCATCCAATGCGCCTTCTGAAGAAAATGATACTGATGGTAATTAATTATTATTTTGCGAATTAAATTACTAATACATTTTTTTATGTTATTTTATCACTACTTTTTCGTTTCCAAAAAACGTAATCACTTTCATTTCTATATTTTATTAGTTGTTTCCTAGTCTCATAAAGAGATTCACAATGCTGAACATTCTTCTCATTTATTTTTGGAGGATGCTTCTCATATCCAAATATCTTGCAACATTCAATCACATTAACAAAGTATATATTTTTATAATTTAATTATTAATTTTTAGTTCATAATTTTTATCCATTCTAATATGAATGTATCGATGATTTTCCTTATCTATAGGAAAACACTTATCCAAATCTTATTTGGGCATTCCTCAAAATGAATGCCAATATTGCGGGGCCTAAAAAAGAATATTAAACATAATAAGTCTATTTACCCAATTTGTTGTAAACAAAGAAAAGTAAAATTGTCCATGCTTAAACAAACTCCTGAATTTTTTGATAAGTTATTAAGTAATAACACTAATTTTATTGTTTCAAAATTTAGAGAAAATACACATTTTACAACTCTATGTTTGCTTTTACCTCAACTGGTGGTAAAATTGATCATGAAATAAACAAAAAATCAAGTCCTTTTGTTTTCAGAATATGTGGTCAAAATCATCATCTTATTGGTTCTTTATTACTTATTGATAACGAAATTCCTAAATTTGCACAATTATATATTTATGACATGGAAAATGAAGTGCAAAACAGAATTAACTCTTTTCTTAGAAATAACTATAGAACAATTGTAGATGGAATTAACATATTTGACGCATGTAATAAATTAACAAAATCATTTAGAATGGTTAGAGATATGTTTAGAAATACTGATATGTTACCAATAAAATTGAAAATTGTTGGGAGAAGAAGCAATGACAGTCTCCAATATAACTCCCCATCATGCTCTAAAATAGCAAGTTTAATAGTTGGAGACCTAATTTTGTATGATAAAAATAGAGATATTATTGTTGAACATAAGTCTAGAAGTTTAAAACGAAAAAGCAATTTGCATCCTAGCTTAATGGCCATTAATCTCCTATTTTATTTCCATATGGAGAAGATGGATATAGAATAGATATTGAATATGAACTTCATGATAACAACAAAAAAAAACATCTAAAAAATATGTCACAATGCGAGAATATTATGCTTTTAGGTTACAACAACATTATTACGAGGCTAACACCTTACTAACATTGTCATGATGCTATGATAATTTGTAAATTTTACGGTCATCCTGATTTATTTATAACATTTACATGTAATTCTTTATGACCTGAAATACAACATGTACTTAATTATATCCCAAATCAAAAACCTGAAGATAGACCAGATATTATCAGTTGTATATTTAAAGTTAAAGTAAGTCATATAATCGATTACATCAAAAAACACAAACACTTGGTACTATTATAGCATTATTATATATAGTAGAATTTCAAAAACATGGTTTACCTCATATTCACTATTTAGTTTGGTCGCACAAAAATGATAAACCTGTTACCCCTTTTGATATAGACTTAATTATATCAGTTGAATTTCTCACTAGAGAAAATGAACTCGAAGCATATCGAATCATTGCAAAATTCATAATGCATGGCCCATGTGGTTAAAAATAACAAATGTTCAAAACATTTTCCAAAAAAATACCAAACCGAAACAATTATTGATGATAATGGTTTTGCTATATAAGCGACATAACGATGGTAATTATATATTAAAAAATAATGAAAAAATTGACAATTGCTTTATTATTCCTTACAATAAAGATTTAATATGTAAATATGAAGCATACATATGTGTTGAATATTATTGCAAATCAACTATGATCAAATATCTTTTCATATATATAAATAAAGGATCAGATAGAATTCGAGCTGTGATAGAAAATTATGATCATCTTATAGAACATTCTGACTCTGATAAATTATTGATGAAATTAAAACATTCTTAGATTGCTGATATCTTTCTCCATGTGAGTCTACTTGGAGACTTTTCGAATTTCTAATACATCATAGAGAAACAATTGTTGAAAAATTAGTCATACGTTTACAATATATGAACACAATTTTATTTGAATCTTCTTGAGATATTATTTATATTGCTACTAATTCTCATTTTAATCGAACTATGTTTACTGAATGGATGAATATTTATAGTCAATATGAAGATGCACATTCACTTATATATGTTTAATTTCCTACAAAATGAGTTTGGCAATGTAGGGATAAAATATGGACAAGACGAAAACAAGGATATTGTGTTGGAAGAATAGCTTATGTTCATCTAAAATTGGGTGAACTGTATTATTTAAGATTATTATTAAATATTTTTAGGGTTCCAAAAAATTTTGAAGAAATTAGGACAATAAACGGCGTTGTCCATCCTACTTTTCAATCTGCGTGTAGTGTGTGCGGACTAGTAGGTAATGATTAAGAATGGATTAATGCTATGGAAGAAGCTCTTTTATATGCATCATCAAGCCAACTTTGTCATTTATTTACAATTCTTATACTATTTTGTGAAGTTAGTCAACCCAATAATCTTTTTTTTTTTTAACTTTTAGAAATAGTTTTGTGATGATATTAAATGGGAATTACAAAGAACACTTGAAATGCTATCAAATAATGACCCAGAAAGTTACCTTAAAAATCGTGTTCTACTTGAAGTTGAGAAAATTTTTAGCTGTAATTCATGTTCGTTGGCTGATTATGATTTACCTTTATCTAATAGATTATTTATTTGTGATAATACCAATAGATTATTAGTTGAAGAACTAAGCTACAATATTGTTCATTTACAATATGAACACAATCGTATTATCAAAACATTAAATGTTGAACAATAACTAATTTATAATAATGTAATTTCTATTGTAACAAATAATATAGGGGAGTTATTTTTTGTATATGGTCATGGTGGAACTAGTAAAACTTATCTATATGAAGTAATAATATCATGTATTAGAGTAGATGGAAAGATTGTTTTGGTTGTGACTTCATTTGGTATATCAACACTTTTATTTTCAGGTGGTAGAACAGCATATTCTAAATTCAACGTACCTATTAATTTAACTAAGTATTCGACATGTGAAATTAAAAAAGGTACCCAATTAGCTAAATTAATAGAACAAACTTCTTTAATTGTTTAGGATGAAGCTCTAATGAACCATTGATATTGCTTTGAAGTATTAGATAGATCTCATAGAAATATTTTACATAGTGAAGACAAACAAAAGAATGATAAACCTTTTGGAGGTAAAATAATATTATAAGGAGGTGATTTTAGACAAATTTTACTAATTGTTGTTAATGGAAGTAAAGAGTATATTATCAATGCCTCCCTAACAAGATCCACTATGTGGAAATTTTTCAAAGTTTATAAACTTAAAAACAACATGTGTTTGACCACTATTTCAAATAGTTCAAGTTATACAACTGACATATCTGCATTTGTAGAATAGATTTTATTAGTAGGTGATAGAAGAGCACCATTCAAACAAATAAATGAATTTGATGATAAAACCAAGTGGATTCTAATTCCAGACAATATTCTGACAAAAAATTATGAGGATGCAATCAAAAAAATTATAGAAGAAACATATATGTCATTCCTTAATAGATATAATGATCCATCTTATATAAAAGAATGAGCTATTATAACACCTACTAACGATATTGTCGATGTTATCAATGAAAAAATTATTGAATTATTACCAATTGAGGAAAAAATATATTATAGTTCTGACTCTATATGCAAAACATATAATAATTTGTTCGAGGTAGAGATTTTTTATCCTGTTGAGTTTTTGAATTCTTTAAATTTCAATGGTTTTCCTCAATATAAACTGAAATTAAAAAAACATATTCCAGTTATGTTGCTCCGTAACATCAACCCAAGTATAAGTTTGTGTAATTACACAAGATTATTAATAACTGATTTAAGAACAAAAGTAATTGAAGCTCAAATACTTATATGTTTAAATTGTGGGGAAAAAAATTACATATCTCGAATTGTTCTTTCAATAAACGAAGAAAAATGGCCTTTTATGTTAAAAATAAGACAATTTTCAATAAGAGTGTGTTATTGTATGACTATTAATAAAAGTTGAGGTCAAACGCTAAACCAAGCTGGTCTTTACTTACATGATAATGTATCTTATCATGGTGAATTATATATTGCACTTTCTAGAATAACCTCACATGAAGGTTTGTGTGTCATTATAAACAACAAAATTTCAGCTAATAATCATAATATTTGTAATTACACTAAAAATATCTTTTTTCCATAAATAATTAATGATATTTCGAAATTTTTACAATATGATGTGTGATATATTCTTCAATTTAACTATATGATAATTATTTTTTTTATTTTATATATAAATATTATATTATTATGCAATTATTGATTATTTATTATATGTTCACACCTTTTTTACTAGTCATTTATAATAGAACAAATTAGAAGAAAATGAATTATACATTATTATTGGAGCTCAATTAGCACATAAAAAATGTTCGTATCAAAGTTCGCATCACACGAGTTTGGAATTTCACGAACATCTACAATCGTAATGGTCTATTCAGTCTTGAATTTCTCATGATCGATGAAAAGGTGATATTCTTATATAGATATGCCATACATTTATAATTCTTATATCTATTACATTTAACTGCTATTAGCAAAAAATTAATTCCCTTTTATTCCATTTAAAATATGAACTTAAATTGCCAAGGTGACACAATGCAAGGTACTATTCCGAAACAATGTGTAGACTACTTCAAACCATAATTAATAGAAGGGAAGATATTCTATATCTCTGGATTTATCGTCATTCTAGCACAAACAAATTAATTCCGTATTAAATTGTCAAAAAATGCATTTATCAAAATATTGGATAAAGATGATTTGTCAATTCCGTTTGATAGATTTAACTTTTTTGATTTTCAAGATATAAGAAATAGAGTAGGAGATAAATCATTTTTACTAGGTATGCATTTATCTATTTTGTCATTTTTTTTAATAATAAAATTTTAAAAAACTGAAAATTATTAATATACATTTTGTAGATGGTATTGGACAAATTGTTTTGATTGGAGAGAACGAAGAGGTTAGTGTGCTTCGTAGAATTGGAAGCAAAAGACGTATAAAAATTAAAAATGAGTGGTATGAATATTATAGTTTATTTAATTAAATATCTATGTTATACATTTATATTTGTACTTATTTGATTGATATTTATGTAGATCTGAAAAACTTGACATTATTTTGTGGGATAAAGTTGCAAAAGACTTTCCAAATGTTAAAATTTTCAATGTGTCGTTGTTCTGTTTGTTGCAATGATTGCATGAAAACATTCGGGTACTTAATAAAATTCAACTATATTAATAATAATAATTGTATTCAATATATATATATATAGATTTTAGTTTCTCATCTTTTTTTTTAATTTTTAATCCTTTAACTTAATAATTATTTCATTTTAAACCTAATTTAGATTCTCCCCATTTCCTTGTATGTTTAATAATCCGCGCCAACTCCTGCCAACTCCTAGGCTCTAAATAATGGGCATTACAAGATATGTGTCGTAATTGCATTTGTTATGTGGCCAACAATTTTAATAAAAAAATTAAAAAATAATGAATTGAAGAAGTCACTTACAAAAGCAGGGCACCATTTCCCCATTAAATACATTCAAATTCATAGATTACCCATCTATTATTTAATAAGTCATTAATGTCTATTTGTATTATTTCTATAGGGTATGAACACCATAAGAGAAAGTTAAAAAGAGTAATGGAAAACATATATGAAGTTGAGCCTGCAACTAAGGAATGGATTGAAAGAATACCCTTACAAATGTGGACTTGTTCACATGACAAGGGAAAGAGATATGGAAGTATGACTACCAATATTGCTGAGTCTGTAAATGGCATGATCAAAGAATTGTGAGGCATGCCTATCACTTCTTTAGTAAATGGGTTGTTCAAGAAAATGGTAGATTTTTTTTATCAGAGCAATCAAAATATATGAAAGAGATTACAGATGGAGCTTTATATTGTGAAGGCTACAACAGTTATTGAACAAGAAGGTAGCCAAAGCAAGAGGACATTATGTTGAGGCTTATAATAAGGAGGAGGGGATTTTCTCAATCATGACTACTTATAACAGTAGCAAACGAAAAGGAGCAAATGGGCAGGTCATTAATTTGTTTGATCTTACATGCATTTGTGACAAATTTCAATCAGCAAAGATACCTTAAATCTACACAATCGCTTATTGTTTATGCAATGTAATAAATTATTTTCAATTTTTTATGTCATATTATACTTTGGAATGCACTATGAAAAGTTATCCAGTAGGCTTTATGCCTCTAGGATACCCTAATTATTGGCCACGACATTATGAGTTGCTTTAATTGTAGATGCTATTACGATTCTGAAAAGGGTCGTCAAAGGACATCAAGAATAAAAAATGAAATGGATTGCAAAGTCATTGATAAGTAAGGATATACATGCAAATTATGTGGTAAATTGGACAAAATATGAAGACTTGTCCACATAGTAGAAGTCGTATCATTAATGAACGAAAAAAATGAATGTTTAAATAAACTTTGTAACATTTAATTAACAGTAGGTTTTCTTTGATTTGAGCATAATGCAGCTATTCCAATTACAAAATTTTGGTATTTATAATCAATTTGTTGCGCAGATGTCTATATTTTACTCCCTAGAGTAACTGGTTGTCATTGGGCCCTCAATGATGATTTTCAATATCCATTGGATCTTAATCAACATAATAGTGAATTTGTACACAACACTATGAACGATGAATGGTCATTTCGTGTACAATATTTTAGAAGTTCTTCACGAGGAAGCTAGAGAATACTTGGTGCTAGTGCCTCATGCTAAAACAATTAATATGCTAAGATCAAATATAGATGAATTACATAAAACATTATTCTAGATCCACAAAGAGAATAATCGTATTAAAATACATTTGAATAGATATTATTTTAATCACCAAGCTCATGAGTTTTTGGAAGATGGTGACATCTATTAATATTGTTTGTTCAAATCTTTAGCAAGAACCTCATATTGTATGTCAGACATCTATCTATCAGATAGTGATAGCTGATGTTATAATATAATTAGAGATATTGTTATAATGAAAAATATTTTATTCCACTAAACATGAGCGAAGTAGTACAAGTTCAAATATTTTATTCTTCATCAGACATTCATAATCTGAAGCAAATTTATAATAATTAATAGCATGACTCACCTCAGATTCAGTAAGTTCTCTACCAACTGCTGTTGCTTGTTCTTTAGCATTTTGCAACATGTAAAACCTAGACCTACGAAGCAACATTCGATTACTCTCATTACGAATCCTTTTTAATTACTACCTCATAATCAGAAATATTTTTACTTATCATTGTTAAAGAATAACGTTTGACAATTGGAACAGATAATGAACGCAGATCTTGCACTAAACCTTCTGATTCTTTGATTCTAAATTGCCACTCACGATGTAGCCAAACATAATACTCTCTTCGATCAGTGTATTTTTCGCTTTCATAATCATCATTGAACGCTGGAAGAATCCAATTGTTGTTGCCCCTACGGCTTCCAAAAAATCTAGCCATTTTCAGTTATTATGTGTTATGAACCATTACAAATATGAACTTTGAATTTATACACAAACCATATCATATGCAAACAAAAACTATGGTGTTGTCAAATCATTTTATTATGTCAGCATCTGCTTATTCATGTGTCTTTATTACTCAAATGTGAATTTGTATTGTCAAATATTTTATTGATATGTCACTACTATCAGATAATTAAATATTATATATTCATATAAATAGTAATAATGATATGTCAGTGTTGTCAAATTAGTTTATTAATATGTTAGTAGGTATTGTCAAATTTATTTATATGTTAGCAGTTATTACATGCATTAATTTTTTGTTCAGATACGGATGCATATAGGAGGGATGCAATACAACCTGGCCTATATGTTCCATTGCTTTTGAGATTACAACTCATTCATAGATTGTAGGCGATTTGGCACAATCAAATACAGTCTCCTGTGCTCATATGTTACTGTGCAGCTATATTATTACACATGGAAGAGATAGATCCTCATAGTCGAGACATGCTCTAGTATACTAGATTTTTAGGAGTAGCTTAACTTGGATTTTTTTTAGTTGGATTGACATCTTGTCACTGCGCTTGTTGAGCGATGGAGACCCAAGACTCATATCTTTCATTTTCCTGAGGGAAAGATAACTATTACCCTTCAGGATGTGGTGATTCAGACTTGGTTACCTATTGATGGTGCAACTATCACTAGATATGGACCTTATGATTGGGTGTAGTTATGTACGAGATTGTTAGGAGTTAGACTACCAAATAATGTCATTAGGGGTTCTAAGTTGAACTTGAGATGGCTCATTGAACAATTCAATATTCTCCCTACAGATGCAGATGATGAGACTATCCTAAGTCATACACGTGCATTCATTTTGCGCATCATTGGTGGGATTTTATTCCCAAACAAGTTAAGCTCAAGGGTGCATTTAATATTTCTTCCTTTTCTAGAAGACTTGACTAGAGTGCATCGTTACAGCTGGGGTGGAGCATGTCTTGTATGGCTATATAGAGAGTTATATAAGGCTATAGATCCTACTACACAACAAATTAGTGATCCATTATTTTTACTTCAACTATGGACACATGATCGTCTACCATCAATTGCACTTACATTATCAGTACAGCCACCACTAGGTGGCCTACCACTAGGATTTCGGTATGCAAAAACATCATTTGACGTGGCTTATTTTGATATTAATAAATTAGTATAATATTTATTTCTTTAATACAAATTCTTCTTGCCGTTGGCGAGCTGTGATCCCATTAATTTGCTTTAACATTGTTGAATGGCACCATCTAGATTGTGTTTTAAAACAATTTAGACTTCAACAACATATCCTGAACCGACCATTACAGACGAATGAGCTTCACTCAACAAATTTATGAGCTAGGGACACAAACTGGCCATGTCAGCATGGTCAATGGATTGCCATATGGAATGCACAATTGCAACATATCTATAATGTCAGTCCAATGGTAGAAAGGCTTCATTAGCATTCATAGTATATAGAGTGGTATCAACGTGTCACTCGGCGGTGGATTTCTTTATTAGGAGGTGCTTATGGAGTAGTGGTGAATTTTTTTTTTTTTTGTCTAACCAAATTCTAATCAACAATAACCATGTAAAATATTTTATCATTAATATTTTATATCTTATTTATATATTTTGCAGGTAGATGGTATTGAACATATTCGCATAAACAATGATGTTGATGAAATCCACTGAATTAATGATGACATATTTTACACTTTTCAACAACAATAAAGACTCGTTGTCATGCCACCATGACAACTTTCATAGCCTATGCCACCATTTCCAGATGATGCAACTGATAAAGAAGTTGATATTAGTCCACTATGACCGCTACGATGTAAGGCTCGATTAAGAAAATTTTTCGAGTGTCGACAGGAAGTTCCCACTAATCCTACATCCTCCATATCTGCAACTGTATCACAACCTATTCCTTATCATGGTTCACAATCATCTAGTCATGCTTTGCACGTACATTCGACACCTGGTCCATCACAAACATATGTATTGGACATTCCTAGACCATCACAAACACGTGCATTAGACACTCCTAGGCCATCATATTTTAGGACACCTTACTCTATACATCTTCATCACATGTCTTGTATTCCAAGAGAATCATCAGAGTCATACCCTTTATTTCGACAGTTTACACAATGTTACCACTTTACTTCTCAATGGCTTACACCGTTACATACAACAAGTATATTGTTTGGAAGTATGTTGTTTGAAGGTGCTTCTACTGCGGAAGAAGCATATGACATAGATGAAGAGATTGACCATGGTCCACTAATCGGAACAACATTCAGAAGGCAGCGACCTAGACGTAATAGAAGACCACTGCCTTGTGGTACAGGAGGGCATATTAAAGGTCATTAATTTTTTTGTTAATAATATTATATTTTTTTATGCTATTAAACTTTTTTCTTATAATAATTTAAATTTTATGTTACTTTTATTGCTAAAAGTTAGAATTTAAATGAAAAAATTATTTAAAAAATTAACATTAACCTTAAAAGCTAATAGAGTAATATTTTTATTTTCCATTTTGTACTTCTTAATTACTAAAACTCTATCATCTTTTATCATTTTTTTTCACTTCTCATATATATTATTTTTCATGCATATTATTATATTATATTGAATTAAGATTTAATATGAACGTATATTATATAATTTTTTTATTATAAGTTTTAAGATTTTTTATTAATATAATTAATTTATCCTTTTATATCATTTTTAAATTTTTGAGCTATCTTTTTAACTAGTTTAACAAATACTTTTAATTCTATTAGCTATTAGATTTTGATCGGCTACTAAATTATTAGTTATAACTAGATTATCAGCTACTAAATTATCCAAACATATCATTAACTTAAAAAATATTTTTGAATAAAACAATTTTTGGCTCATTCTCCTTTCGTCACCTTGTAACCCTCTATTCATTTCTTGAAATCTCTTTGTGTGATTGTGTGGCAATCATCCGTCTATTTTTTTCTCTCTTTTCTAGTCTTTCATTTCAACATGAATTGCAACTTACAATTATTCTCAAAGTCTTCTATTTTTTCATCTCCGCATTGTAGTCATCCATTCTTTATCTCTTTGTATTGCAATTATTTGCTACTTTCATTTCTTCTTTTGCTTTTTTTCAACTGTATTCACAATCTTTCATTTTTATCTTACATCATAGTTCCCTATAATGTATATGGATCTCATTGTGCAAAAATTTAGGATCTGCCATTATATATATATATATATATATATATATATATATATATATATATATATATATATACAATTAAAATTTAACTTCTTATTTTTTGTTTTGATTTTCTTACCGAACCACATATAATCACATATATAGCAACCATACAAAGTCTTTCTTTTTTCTTTTTTTTAATTGGAGAAGAAAGTCAAACTACTTTGATCAAAGTCAATTGGTGTTAACATTTTGTCATTTCTCAACAGTCAAACAAGGTTAGGAATGATAACGGGACAGATTTTGATCCTATTAGGAAAATTTTAGAGGTCCCCATCATCGATTGCAACAGGGATAGATATCCCCGATTTCAACCTGACATCAAATTTATTAAATTTATTTTATTTTATTTTCAAATTAAAAAAATATTTTTATAGTAACTAATTTGTTAATTATATATTTTTTAAATAAAAGAAATTTTTACTTTAAATAAATATCAAATTTTTATTTTATTATTTTTAAAAATTACTAATTATATTAAAATATAAATAATTAATATATATATAAATTAAAAAAAATAATTGCTCAAGGCGGGGTTCGAGACGGGACACATATACACTATCACCGCTTCGTCCCTGGTACAAAAAAAAAATTTAGAATCAAAATAGAGTACAAAAATAATAAAAAAATCCATCCCATTCAAAATGGAGTCAGGACGAGATACCGCATATGCGGATCCAATTGTTTTTATTTTCTTACCGAACCACATATAATCATACATATAGCAAGTGTACAAAGTTTTTTTTTTTATCGGAGAAGAAAGTTAAACTACTTTGGTCAAAGTCAATAGATGTTAAAATTTTGTTATTTTTCAACGGTCAAACAAAGTTACTTGGAAAAGTAATAAAATATTCATACTTTTGACCAAACCAAAGAGCCACTTCTCCTTACACATTTTTTTTTTCCTTTTTTAATTTCATATGGATAAATTACTATTTACTAATTAATTTTTCTATTAATAGAAATATATTATAAATTTTTTTATATTTAGTTTATTATACTATTTATTTTTTTGTTTATTTTTACCATTAAATACTAATAAAATATTAAATTTATTTTTTTTATGTTAAAAAAATATCAAATTTTTTTATTGTTATCAACTTGATACTAAAATATCAAATTTGTTGTTTTTAATGTATTTTTTAAATTAATGAAATGTCAAAATTATAAAAAAAAGTAAATAAAAATATTTTTAGTATTTTTAATTGATTAACAGAATACTCCATTGAAAAGTAATCGATGATTATTTTAGCTAACGTAATCAAATTGGAGAAATTTCATAATATATTTCTAAAAATTAAAAAACTAATTAGTGTATTTAATCAAGCTTTGTTTTTTTTTTTTTTTGCAATTTACCATTTTTTTCCTTTTAATCGATTCGATTTTTTATTTAACATTAATATAAAACTGGCTCGAAACAACAAATTAACCTAAATTATAAACCATCGTCGGTGTGGGTGCTGATTTGAGTAAGTACTTATACTCATCCATTACAAATTAATAATTCATCGCCGCAATTCTTACCTACATTAACTTTAAGCATAATCCATCCACAATCACACGAGTTTTTCAATTTTTTTTAGTTTATCTCCTTAATCAGTTTTTGGTACTAATTATCCTCTAAACTCATTTTTTTATCCAATTTGTCCCGTATAAAATTTAAAAAACATAACAACTTGTTTCCGTACTGATGTGGCAGCTAGAATCCAATTTTAGACCGAAATGGTTCGCTAATGTGTAATTTACAACCAATATAATATTGACTAGTGGAAAATCATTATTTTCCTCTATTTCCTTTCCTTTTCTGGTAATTATTGATTTTCAGTTTTTTTATAATATTTTTAGGTGCTTTTGGCATGTTTGAAAAAATTTTAATGCATTCGGTAATTTTTAATAAAAAAACTTTAATGGCCAATAATTCTGTAATTATGTGTGGGCTTTTGCTATTTATGTAAAATTCCCTTATTAATTTATATGCTTGTTCCTTACTTGAGGATACAAATTAGATCTATTTAAGTCTTAATCTAAATAAATAAATAAAATAGATGGTTGCCATTTTTTATATTAAATGAAAATAAAATTGGAAAAAAAAAAGAAAAAAAGGAATTAGGTAGCCGCCTTCCCCAAAAATAAATAAATATTTAGACGGCACTATTGAAAAGAAGCAGCATTCGGGCACGGGGTTACTTGAGCTCAGTCAAGCTTGGATCAAGTTAAGCAAAGACTGGTACGTACGTTAAGAGAAAGTATAATTGGAATAATAAATTATAATTGGAAA